>JAXIVJ010001296.1:0-55000 GCA_036785665.1 Chirona hameri | reverse complement strand
TAGCAGCACTTTGCTTTCTACATAGGACATGTAAGCTTGGGCGAACAGAACACCAAGCGGGGAGCCCATAGCGACTCCATCCACCTGTACATAGAGTTTGCCTTCTGGGCACCTGAAAGGTGCCTCTGTCGTGCACAATAACAACAGCTGCTCCAAGACACGTTTAGGTAGTTTCGGCGGCCGGATGGTCTGATTGTTATAGACATACTCAAGAATGATCTCAATGGTCTGCTGCACCGGGACATTAGTGAACAAACTCTCAACGTCTAGTGAAGCGAGAGCACCCTTTGGTTTTTGGGACCTAAGAATGTCGACAAATTCGTCAGTGGATTGAACGCTATGTTCAGTCGGTATATAGGGCGAGATGATGGCGTTCAGCTGTTTAGCTACTCGGTAAGTGGGTGTCGGGATCTGAGATATAATAGACATGAATTCTTATTCTCTTCATAAGAAGAAGATCAACGCCCATTATGCTGCTGTGTTTAACAAAACCTGCATAAAAGAAAACCTGCTTCCGAATTATTCGAATATATATATATATATATATATATATATATATATATATATATATATATATATATATATATATATATATATATATATATATATATATATATATATATATATATATAAATTTATTCTGACTTTGGAGCATGTCAGGATAAAACTTTTTATCCTGACTTACCCAATTAAACGGTTTGCTGACTTCGCATTTCGTCCACCATTTCAATTAAACGATTTTGCACAACATCGAAGTTTTCCCTTTCTTTTCTACTACTTTCTTTTGAAACAGCATTCAGGATATGGTACTAGGAATCAACTCTTCTTTTTTTCTTGTAGCCTCACTGAATTTATGCGCCAACCGCAGTTTCCCTGGTAGTTTCTGCCGTGAGTGTCTACAAAACGACCAGATTAGCAGAAGAGCCCATGCTCCGAAACTACTGGACCGATCTGAGCAGGGGCCCGGGAACGATTTTAAAGTTGGGGGGGGGGCGAAACCAAATATTTTGCTTTGGCAATCTTCTCACTTCTAATCTTGGTGCACATTTTCGTTGTAAAATTTTCCTCATTGGAAAACCGAAAACACGATTCGAAAGCTCAACAAAAATAACTTTAGAAAATAGTTTAGTTTTCGAACTGCTCTGTTCACGGGTCATCAGTCGCTCCGATGTATCCACGCGCACAACCAGGGCTACCGTGACGGGCAGCTGGAGGTGCCGCGCGCACGCACTGAGCTCGCCAGGCGCTCGTTTTTCATCCGAGCCATCAGAGCGTGGAATGATTTGCCGCTGAATGTGAGGGCTTCACCCACTTTGGCTATTTAAAAAAGTGTCTCAATGATGTTCTTTAAACTTGCATTGTGTGTATCTTGAGGGTTGATGTGCATCATTTAATGCGTGGGTGATATGTTTTTACATCTATGTTATTTGACGTGGAAAACTGAAAACCCATTTTATGGATGTGTTCCGAAATATATGATATGATGATGATATGAGATTTTCCAGTTTTAGGACATCGCTCCAGAAACCCCTAAATATTTCGGGAATGATAGCTAGGAACAAACGAGAAAAAGAAACGATCGAAAGCTCTTGAAATATTCAATAGAAACGTGTCATCAAATTGTATCTCAGTTTAAAAGTTTGGGCTCCAGAGGTCATCAAATGTCAAAAGGGCTATTTTTTGGCAAAACGTTCGCAAATAACTTTTTACCTAATAAAGATACGGCAATGATTTTGACGACATCATGTTCTTCTCGTCAAAGCTCTTCGAATCACATTTAGTTGGCCCAGTTTAGGTCCACTTAGAATTTTGACCTCAGGTCAAGGTCAAGTGACGACCCAAGTAGGTCATGTGCATAATAAGAGACGTGTCTCGACGAGACAAAACATTTATGCCGGTTTCACTTCTTTATCTTCATTCTATCGAGAGTTATTGACACAGAAAGTGTTGGTGACCTCAGCTGACCTGGGCTGACCCTGTAGGGGTCACTGGACAGAGATTGAACCTGGATCATCAATAATAGCCTATGATAACATGATCCAGAAGGAATTTGACTGATAGCATGCGTATCATCGGCATAGGAAGCATTTTAATATTTCCCCATTGAATTATAATGGGAGGTCACGAAATTGACCCGACCGGCGACCTTAGGTCACCGATATTCAAAATCTTAGATATTCGAATTGTAGGTACCTATGACCTTATGAAATCCTGTAAGTTTGAAATCGATTGGCCAAAAACTGTGGCTGTGGTACGACCGCAAACTTATTTGGAGGTGTGGTCACGTGACCTGACCTGGGATGACCTGTGGTCAAGAATTGCACACAATGTGGGTAATTGATGCCCAAACAGGTGTGCCAAAAACGGCGGCTGAAACGGCGGCGCTGTGCGCCGTGCGCCATTCTTTAAAGGGATTATACGGGTTTTCCCAGAATAATTGAGTTACATAGTAAAACGTACTTATAAAGGTGGTAGAAGTCCCACGGTAGCCACATTTGTCTGGAAATGACCTCTTCTGCACGTAAGGACATTCCAAAGTGCGTGGTGACGCCACCGCGAATTTTCTGCAGGACCAGCTGAGGCAGAGCCAGTCATCTCTTTTATGCTAATAAAAACATCTCACGTATGGCATATTTCCGGTAAAATAAGCAATATTTGAAAGAAAATAAACTTGTTTTGTTCCAACGACAGCAGCAGTTACCTAGTTTTCCCATAAAATTATATATTTTTCATGAATTTTCATGCCAAAAAATTAATACGCCACCACCAAATCCGGCATTGCCCCCGGCACCCCCGGCCTCCCCCGGCACGGCGCGGGTTAACATAACAATACAAAATTATGAAAAAGTGGGGGTCATGCCACCCCCGTTTCCTATTCCTACTATGAACCGTATGCCTTTGTAAACCCGCCTGTCGTCTGATAAAATACTCGTACATGACGCCTGACGTTTTTTTCTTCTTGAAGAAGCCCACCAGTGTGCGCTGCACCGACCGTGTCATCACCGTATCACGGTAACCTACGACATTTACGATAAATATTGCTTGCAATTGCCGCCCCGTCGGCAGAGACGGCGAGGACAGCTAGAGGGCCGTACGCCAGTTTGACCACATCCGTAACGTTGACGTGGGATAAACTTATAAACAAAATGCAGGCGATGATTTTTATCGCAGTCATTGCAGCAGCGGATCCAGAACGGAAGTTTGGGGGACAAAATTCCCAAAAGTCTCATATAATTCTGAAAACTCATCGTATTTCGCTTGCTTGTGCATTGCTAGCTGAATTAACGCAAACTTTCCTTAGTAAAATTTGCTTAGATTTGCTTCTATATCAGGAAATGTGTCACTTTTGCGCCGATTTCAGGGTTTTTTTCTTTGGGGGGAGGGGCTGCCCATTTTGCCCAACCGTAGATCCGCCACTGCGACAGTGCGTCATTTAATGACGACGCGCCAAGCAGACAACCGCCAGAAAATGTACTGCTACCAAAGCTTTCCATTTTATCTCATAGAACATTTAATGGAAAGGGGAAAAGGAAGAAAAAGAAAGGTATACGATACTGCTATAAAGGCTAAATAATAATGCTTATGACAAGAAAACGACACAAAATGAAAGTGACATAAGGAGGCTTTCATATTTTATATAACTTTTTGTGAAGAAAATTGGAAGAGCTCATTTTTAGGGAAACTTCTGCTCGCCAAAGTTGGGGGACGCCGCCCCCCCCCCCCCTCCCCCGGCCCAGATGTTGGGGGGTCAAGTGCCCCCGCTGCCCCCCCCCCTGTTCCTGGGCCCCTGGATCTGAGTGATGTTTTCACCATTCGATTCAGAGTGGTCTGAAACGGTGCCGTTTTGGCTTTTATACAGTTTGGTCCACCATCAATGTACCAAATTGGACCAAAACTATAAGTGCAAATTTGCCGACGAGCCCATGCTCCGAAACCATTTTGCCGATCTGGGCTATTTCTTCACCATTCGATCCGGCGTGATCCAAAACGGTGCCGTTTTTTATATTTTAAACCGATTATTTTAAACTAAGTGGACCAAATTGGACCAAAACCACCAAAAACTGTTGCCGATGAGCCCATACTCCGAAACCATGGAACCGATCTGGGAAATGTCTACAACATTCGATCCGGCGAGGTCCAAAACGGTGCCGTTTTGGATTTTATACAGATTGGTCCACTCTAAGAAGACCAAATTGGACCAAAACTTTTCGTGCAAATTTCCCTACGAGCCCGTGCTCCGAAACTATGGGACCGATCTGGGCGATTTCTTCACCATTCGATCCGGCATTGTCCAAAATGGTCTTTAGCAAGGTCATGTCAAGCGGCAAGCGCGCCGTGCAGAATATCGGCCAGCTATTGTAGCCAGCTGGATGGCCTTGGATGGCCTTACACGCCGCCTAGGCCCGCTGAGTCCATGAAGACAGCAACGTATTTATATTCGTATTCAAATACGCATTCAAAGTAACTACGATTTCACCCAAATTTGCACACAATAAACCCAATGCCGTCAGTACACAGTCTATGAAGTTATACGCGAATATATTAATAGGTTTGACCTACAGAGGTCACAATAGGTCGAACAAGTCAAATACGCGGTACCCCATTACTTTTCACCTAATTGACTTAGAGAAACATTTACTGATTAAAAAATACTTGGAACAGGGTGCGGATCATGCACAAACCAAGATTGCACCAGTTCGGGTCACTGCTTGATCTCAGGTCATTTTTTTTCATTGGGTGATAACTATTTGTGCGGTACCCTATACAATCTCAGAAAACGCATATATATATATATATATATATATATATATATATATATATATATATATATATATATATATATATATATATATATATATATATATATATATATATATATATATATATATATATATATATATATATATATATATATATATATATATATATATATATATATATATATATATATATATATATATATATATATATATATATATATACATATATATATATATATATATATATATACACATATATATATATATATATATATATATATATATATATATATATATATATATATATATATATATATATATATATATATATATATATATATATATATATATATATATATATATATATATATATATATATATATATATATATATATATATATATATATATATATATATATATATATATGCAATTGAGCATAGAACCATCCGCAAGTCACCATAGTTTATGCACAACACAACAGATGACCTTACTCTGCTACCGTGTGACCTTAGGTCACACAAACACGTGAACAATACGGTTTTGGCCAAAAATCGCGGTACCGCATAACTCCTACAATAATTGAAATTGACGAGTCATCCCAGTACCACAATTTTTGCATTAGCACATAGATGGTGCAAAACAAAACATTGTATCCGAAAATCTCACCCTTTAACCTCAGGTCACGTCCACATTTTTCAATGAGGCATTTTAGACAATGACGCGGTACCGCATAACTTCTTTCCTAAACGACTTAGGGAAATCACCCCAATAGCTTAATATTCACAAAAGACCATAGATGGTGCACAAAGAGCGACCAAACCCCTTTAGCTCATTGCTTGACCTCAGGTCACGGCATAAGTTACCGTTATAGCACACGGCAGAATGGCGCAGTACCGCATACGTTTTTCCCAAATTCACTTAGAGAGCCCATTCCACCACCATCGCCTTCCCTTTAACCCACCGAAGGTGCACAACTTGACCCCTCCAGGTCACCGTTTGACCTAAGGTCATTTGGAAAGGCACTAATATCCATTTAACGAGCCGTCCAAATACCTATTCGTTGTTTACTGATCGATTGTGTTCAAACTTATGCCAAATGTTGGGTCTATGAGTATATTCGAAAACTTAACCCTCGCCCGGGTAGGGGGATGGATGGTCCCCCCCCTTGGTTTTTCTAGAATAACTCGCGTAGTTTTTAACCGATTTCGATGCAACTTTCAGTACCCTATTTTTGAAGAAGAAAAAAATTCCACATACCCTGAACATTTTGAATTTCTAACCCACATGACCCGTGACCTATGACTCTATTATTCCTATTCATGACCTATTCTCAAGGTCATGTCAGGCACCACTGGCGTCCCGCAGTATCGATGCTTGTAACTTGTGGAGTTTTCGAGTGTTTGTTGTTCAAGAGCATATGCACAGGTGTTTCCAGGTGACAGTTGTGATTTCCCCCGATATTTTGACCTCGATTGACCTGTTCAGAGGTCAACTGAGTTCATTGACCTCCAATATCCTCAGATGACTTTTTTGGGCTTCTGTTGGTTTCTAGAACATTTTGTGACGCTGATTTCAAATTTGTTATCCATTTTACATAATTATATGTTCCACTGGGGTCATGCGCTTCCACAGGTCAACCGAGGTCACTGACCTCAGATGACCTGACATGACCTTTTTGGAATTTGACAGTTTTTAGGACATTTTGTGACGCTGATTGCGAATTTGGCACCCATTAAGCATTGTGATATGTTCATTCACGATTCTAGCTCGATAAAATTCAATTTATACGCATTTACAATTTTGATGACTTTTGAGTCAATGACATGACCTCAGAGGTCGCCTAAATACCAAAGACCTTAAAATCGGGTATCAGCGGCTTCCTCTTGTCACAAGCAACACGCTCGTCTATAACACGAAACTCTACCTCAATTTGGGGAGACACGCTAAGGGGGGTCGTACCCCCCCCCCCTACCCGAACACGTAGTGATGTTGCCCTACCCGGGCGAAGATTAAAGCATTTCTCGCTGAGGTGAATCGCTGGACCTCGGGAGGTCATAGCGTGCCAGGGAGGTCAAGTCTCGGGTACCGCATAACTTTTTTCCTAAAGTACTTACCGAAGTTTTGTCAACGGCTACATGTTCCCACCAGCCTATAGATGGTGCTCAAATAGCAACCTAACCTCTTCAGGTCACCGTTTGACCTCAGGTCACCTGGAAAGTGCGAAAATCCATTTAAAGGGAGATAATCACCTTTGGATTTTGTTAGCAACAATTTCTTTGGCTACCGTTATGGTATTAAAATATTGTGATCTAAATTTAAGAATTAAATAAAATTATTCCCTTATTCAAAGTTAGAAGTTTGGGAAAATAAATGATCGGTATTTTCCCTCCACTATTCGAAAGCCCAACATCTCGCGCCTTTGCATCAATCTGTTCATCGGTCGGTACTCAGCAAGTACTCGGTAACGAATTCAGTAAATTAGCCTCCCTACGCATTGTTATTTATCATGAAGGTATGCAATGTGTTCCCTGCACTCTATCTTTTGTGAATATGTGCCAAAATTTTATGAACAATCAACAATCATTTGAAAAACAGTGCATTGACATCGGCAGTTTAGCTTGGCACCGGCCGGCCGGTGCCAACTACGGCTAAACTGCGGCGACGTATTTAGTGTCGGTGATATGTTTACAAGTGCCTATTCAACAACGTTGAACAAGAAAAGCCTTGTTCTTACGAGCTATAGACCCAATCGCCCCAAACGCCCCAAACCCCCCAATCGCCCCAATCGCCCCAATCGCCCCAATCGCCCCAAACGCCCCAATCACCCCAAACGTAAAATCCTTCGTGAAAACGGCTGCTACTGGCAATGTCGCGTGAGGCAAACTCTGGGTCACACTGCACATGCACACGTGCACTTGCACACCCCTGTTCCGTAACTCAGAACATACGGGCTTCTACGGGTTTCTACGGTTTTCTACGGGTTTCTACGGGCTCGCTCGTCCTTCGCCGATTAAGGCGTCTTGCTGATTTTATGGTGAAAACTAAGTAACTGCTACTGTTGTTGGAACAAAACAAGTTTTGGTCTTCAAATATTGCCTATTTTACCGGAAATATGTCATAAGCGATGTGTTTTTTATTAGTATAAAAGAGATGACTGGTTCTGTCTCAGCCGGTCCTGCAGAAAGTACGCGGTGACATCACCGCGTTCTTTGCAAAGTCCTTACTTGCAGAAGAGGTCATTTCCAGGAAAATGTGTCTACCGTGGGACTTCTACCACCTTTATAAGTACGTTTTACTATGTAACTCAATTATTCTGGGGAAAAAACGTATAATCCTTGTAATGGGTCAACGGGTTGGTAGGTCAAGTTGTTTGATTGACGTCAGCATCAGCAATAATAATACAGAGTACAGAGCTCTATTCAGTGGACACGCTTGCAAATGTTCTCAACAAAAATATATAAGGAAACCCATCGTCAGCCGGGTTTGCAATATGCAGCATTTTGAGTTACTTGCGCCGTTTAGCTGTTTTCGCCACGGGCCGGGCTGGACCTATGGGCCAATGGTCGGGCCTAGGACGGGCCTGGGCCAGGCCTCAACTTAAGGAAATCAACGGGCTCTGGACGGGCCTGGGCTGAGAATTTTGAAGTAATGTGCGCAAGCTCAGGTCAGAGCTTAAATATATTTTAACCAGCAGTTTACTTCCACAGCAACACAATGTTGTTGTGGCTGTATTTTTTTTTTTTGGGGGGGGGGGGGGTTAACATAGTTGGTTAATTGTTTCACATGTATAGTATACAAGTAAATATGCCAGGATAATCATTGCAAATTTTGTGAAAATAATTATATGCTTAATCTGAACGGGCCGGACCGGGTCTGGGCCTCAATATTATGAATTGGACCGGCCTGGTCCGGGCCTGGGCTTGGTGTTCATGGGCCCGGGCCGGGCCGAGCTGGGGGTTGGTGGGCCCGTGACGAACACTGGTCTGGGCGAAGCATCCCCCTCCTGAGCCTCTACATAAGCAGCTTGACTGTGACAAGTGACAACCCACAGCTGATTGCGTGTTAATAACGCTGGCAATGCTGGCACCGGACCAGACCCAGCACGCCACTGGTGGAGGTTTTTTATCACCGGTGGAGTTTTTTTTCTCTGCTGTCTTCAGCTGGCGTCTGGCAGCAGCAGGTGTTTGGACAGCTCGTTTGAGGCTGAGTCAGAACGTTGCGTCGCGTTGAGTCACAGAAGGTTCACCATGGGTCTTCCTGAAATTTGATTTTGTTACGCTTTAACAAATACAAAATACCTCAAATATCTACCGTAGCTCTGGCTATGCAATCTGTAAATTTTAATTCGTTCTGTGAAAAATATGCAACAAGTATTTATCCGTAGTCAGCCTTTAGATCTGCCCCGTTCGTAAGATTTCGAAATAATACGTTTAATACTCATCTCCAAAATCTATCAGATGAAGGGTACTAGGCACTTTTACCAGAGGAGTGTACAGTGGCGCACGCAGGGGGGGTTCAAAGGGGTCAGCTGACCCCCCCCCCCCCCCCCCGAAATTTGTGAGGGTCCGTATTCTGGCCCATACCTGGCAGAGGCCCGGTCTTGGTCAGGCCTGATCGAGGCAGAGGCCCGGTGCTGGCAAAGGCATGATATGGTGCCCGGTCAGGGCGAGAGCCCGGTCACAACAGGCCCCGGTCCTCAAACTAGTGGCTAGAGCAAACAATAACCAAATCTATCCCTGTACAACTGAGAAATATGCGTTTTTGTTTTCCCAAAGGGTTACATTTAAAAGGTCACGATTATAACTTGACCTTAGGTCACCGATATAGAAAATCCGAGTTATACGAATTGTAGTCCCTAAGGACCTCATGACGTGCCATGAATTTCATGTCGTTCGATTAACCACTGTGCCGGTGGTGCTACCTAGAAGTTGTTTGGTGGTCACGTCATTTGACCTGACCTGACCTGGCCGGGACCCATTTTTTCCCAAAACGTAGCTTAACATTCATTTCAAGTTGCTGAAAGTTTGAAGTCGACATCTATGCGTTTTCTGATTATGGGGGAAAACAAAATGGGGGCGAAAAAACGCCCCCCCCCCCCCCCCCCTGCGCATCCAGGGTTAATTCCTATTCCGTTCGCGAACGTAGCCTAGTAGTTGATACGGGACTTTGACGTCCAAAGGCTGGGACTTTTAAACTTCTAGAGGACAGGAATCTGGGAGGTTAGAAAGGAAAAAAGCGTCATCATTTGGCCCAATCTTTAAAATTACCTTAATTTCAGATCATTCCTTCATGCCTAGATAATATAAAGTCCCGTGTAAACGCGGTTTCTATCTACACTACAATTTGCGCACAAGCATCTCAAACATCTATGGGCGCAGCCAAAACAAAATATTGTAACACTTGACTCAACTTCACTGATGAAATCAAATGCTTTGCTATTTGGCACATGTTACGTTTCATCGTCAATACTGGAGATGTACCTAGGGACCGAGGATTTTGAGTATCGAAGCCCACCAAAGACAATGGGTAGCAGATCTCCAGAAGAAAAAAAAACACCTAGTTATTACGAGGTTTGAAATTTTTGACGCGATCTGTTACCCGTGTTTCTCTCATTTTGACCGAACTCCAGAAAGCCTGTGCGCAGCTTCCAGACAGGTATGCAGCAACTGATTGACACCATACCCTGGATCCGTCGGTTATGCCTTCCCAAGTCATGCACGAGACCGTCTCCACATTTGTTGCAATGCTGTAGTTGTAAAAATCAGCCATGTATCGCGCCAACTGATCACACATACCTGCTACGAAAATACATTATCGGTTCACCACTACTGCGTGTTGTCATGGACGTCATTTCGTCACCTCTCAACAGTTGTACCGCACATCAGTATCAGAAGCACCCGCACCTAAAATTCGCACATCAGTATCACACGCACTTAAAATTCGCACATCAGTAGCACACGCAGTCACTTTACACGACATTGACAAGACAATTAGCATGTCTCAGATCCTGTGCTGTAGGGGGCCCGCTCAAAAACAAGTGACCGAAATCCGCGACATTTTCTTTAAAAAAACAGGTGGGGGCCCGCACACAAGGGACCCGCTCTTAGGGCTCTGACCCCCCCCCCCCCCCCCCCCCCCCAATGGAATCCTGCGTGCGTTACTGGGAGTGCATTACACAGCGTTGGATAGGAGAGGAGCGTTCGAAGGCACCAACCACCAGACCTATTCCTACAATTACTTTTGTTTCGTTTGCCCTTTGTACAAACGTGACCAGAGATGAACGGTGTTTTGTTGGCGTAGAAATGACAATATAAATTCCTGGGAGTTGCAATAAGAGAAACGTCGGCAATCGGTCGACCCACGTTTCACACATGTGAGCCAAGCACCGAGCCTGCCCGCCGCCAGATATTGTGATATAGTACCGAATTGTTATCAGCCAGTCAATTTGCCTGCCAACACTTGAGATGTGACGTCACTATTTGTACAGCCAGCCGGCTTTAGCACGGTGGACTATGGGAAAATAAGTTGTATTCGGGTCGCAATTTCAAGCATTTCTCAAACAGTTCTTTCAGAAAATGACACATACCTGTGATGCCAAAGGCCTTGCCTATGCATATCTAAGGTTGTTTTGGAAAAATTGAGTCAAGCATTTGCCCATGAAATTGATTTATGGAACCCTGCACGCCTTGCAGTAAGGGTTATTTTCAGCTTATCTGACGGTAACAAGCGTCATATTTCGCCTTTATTGACGGTGCGTTAATACCGCCAAGCAACGCACCCGCAGAAGCGGAGATGCCATGCATAATTCTGTTACCATGGCAACTACCGCGACTCCGCTAATTTAACGTCTGGCAAAGATGGTTGGTTTCTTAGTACGAACTATAATGCTTAACACATTAAATGTCCGTCTCACTATTTTACAACAATTCAAATCAAATGAAAATTTAATTTGGTATTATTTCACTCTTTGGATTCAGGATGCCAGTTTTTCATGTTTTTGTAAGATTGTAATGGATACATTTTATGCACTGGATGTATACTAAAAGTATATAGTATTCAACCTAGAATCTAGTGAGGAAATGGTGACGTGGGATCGAGATAACATGTTATATGGCCTTGATAGTCCCTGTGTGCAGGCGCGTACAGTATTTTCGTAGGGTGGGGGGGGGGGCACGACCTTAACCTTCGCCCTACGAGAGCTTTTTTCACCTTCGCCCTACGGGGGGGCTGACAGCCCCCCCTGTTAACTTCCAAACCAAGCAACGTAGAGCAATGCGGTAGTAACCAGCATGTTGCTTGTCATGAGAAGAATCTAACAGTATGTGATTTTTAGGTTTCAGGTCAACGGGTGACCTTCCAGGTCAAGTGAATGACCTCGGATTTATCACGTCCAGAACAGCGATTTTGCTCTTCAGAAAACCTCAAAATTAGACATTGATAAATGTAAAAAAGGCATGTCACTAGACCAGTTTTGGCTCAGAAATACATAAAAGGTAATTATTTGTTTATATCTTGTCCAAAAAAGTCAAAAAAGTTATTTTTAAAAATGACGTCATCAGTTTCTTACACTTAAGGAGCCATCACTCAGTCAAAAATGAAGATATTGCTTTGAAATTTGGTATGGGCATTGTCCGTACTCAGTTCTCTCACATATATTCCGATTTTTTAATATCTTTGAAAATTTTGATTTTGTGGGGATTTTTCCCAAAAAAAATCAGTGTTTAATTTTAGGGGTCAAAAACCCAAAATTTTACAATTCGAGATTGCCATTTTAAAGATAATGCAATTTTGTATCTTTGGTGAATTGCGTTTGCAATATGCTTTAAAACTCTGTTTTCTACGAATTTTTCCAAATAATTCTCATTTTTTACCAACATGACATCAAAACATGATTATCTCCAAAACTACTTAACCAATTTCAATTAAATTTCAACAGCATACGTATAATTGTTGTAAACTTAGCTACCCACAATTTCAGCAAGATGCGCCGCATGTGTAAAAAGTTATTCAAGAAAAACCTCAGGGGGCGGTGGGGGCCTGTCATGCCCCCCCCCCGTAGGGCGAGGGTTAAGGGGCCCCGTCGGACCTCGAGGGAGCCCCACCATTGCGGACCAAATAAGGGCCCCTGTACATATTATGCAATATTGAGAGGTGTCGGCAGCGGACTAGAAAGAAAGCCAGCAGGCTGATGTTCCTATATCCGAACTTTAGCGTAGGAGGCAGCGATTGTGCATGCCTTACGTAACCAGTGAATGACATTGGTGATGATAGAGCTTCACAAACACCCGCCACGTTGCCAATCACCGTGCTGTTAAAACCACCGTCCTACGTTGCTAGACAGTGTGTTTGACAGCTGCACAATGTTTGTGAAGCTCTGCTACCGAACAGGGCCATTTCCTATATAAAGGGAAAATTCAAACCGTTTGACAGATATGGACTCGAAAACCCTTGGTGATGGACCCAAAACCCATACATTCTCTGAATCAGCATGATGGCAGGCAGGTTGTGTACCACCTACCACCCATATCGGACCTCTATAGTTTTCAAGTAAATTGTGAAAGCGTGGAATTTATACTGATTGCAATGATATTCGTATTTAGTGGCCCGAATGTGTGCATATGTTGCACTTTTGTGACATTCATCTGCGGCCATACGAAAACAACACGGTCGTGTGTTCAGTGTTGGAAGTGTCCAGGGGATGTCATCTCGGGTTTCCCCATGTATCGGCTGCCGAGCGGCTCTGTATTCGCGATGACGTCACTGGTGCTCTGGTCTAGTCGTGGCCAGCCCCGTCACCGCAACTGCGCTTTCGAGCGTTTTGAGATCTGTTGACGGGTGTTGACGAGCGGCAATTTGAAGTCGTCGCCGTTAGATAGGTAAGTTAGGTAGTTAGGTTGCAAGTCTATGCTTTTTTTCCTTTTTTTAAGTTTGTTTAAGCATATCTTGAACATTAAGCCAAAACAATGCCATTTCTCGCCCCTCGGCCAGACCGGGGCAGCGTGTGGGCAGCTAACCCCTCAGCTGGACCGGTGCAGCGTATGGCCTCACCCCTCAGCCAGACCGGGGCAGCGTATGGCCGTCTCTCCCCCCCCCCCCCCCCCCCGGCAGACCTGGTAGCGCATGGCCGTCTCCCCTCAGCATGAACTAAGGGAGGGATAATTATCGGCAGTAAACGTAATCTTAAATAGGATCGTACCTTAGGCGCAACTATCCGTATCTCGTTCGAAATATTCGCACCGCACCGAGCCGCGTGCGGGGACAGCCTAGTCGGACCAGAGCACCAGTGACGTCACGCTAATGTTGGGTGATTGGGGCGCTAAAATTCCCAGATGACTCTACCTCTCTTATACGGCCTCGCCAAGGCCATATAACCGTTGAATCAGTGTCCTTTTATTTAGGTAGGTACCTACATTGGTTGAATATTATTAATCCTGGCGATCCTAGCCCAAATTAATATTAGTGTGGCTGGTAGCATGCATTTTTTCAAGTGATGCTTTAGTGTGAGAGTATTATTTGGTTGTTAAACTTGAAAACCCTTGGTGGTGGTCGATGGATCCAAAACGATGATCCTTACTAGCCCAAATTTATATTAGTGTGACTGGTAGCATGTATTTTTCCAGTGGTACTTCAGTGTGTCAGTATTATTTGGTTGTGCGAAAAGTCCAATCGTCCTTACTTAGGTAGGTACCTACCTTGGTTGAATATTATTAATCCTGGCGATCCTCGCCCAAATATATATTTGTGTCAGTATTATTAGGTTGTGTTAAACTAAAAAAAAAAAACGTAGTGGTGGACCCAAAACGATGATCCTAGGCCAAATTTATATTTGTATCAGTATTATTTGGTTGTGTTAAACATGAAAACCCTTGGTGGTGGACCCAACACGGTGATCCTAGCCCAATTTCATATTGCGTTAGTATTATTTGGTTGTGTGAAAAGTCCAATCTTGCGACGTGTCCGGGGTAAGGTGCGGTTATCTGTTATTCTGATAGCATGAAAAGTCCAATCGTGGGATGTGCCCGGGGTAATGTCAGTTGATGATCCTAGGCCTAGCCCAATTTTATATTGTGTCAGTATTATTTGGTTGTGCGAAAAGTCCAATCTTGCGAAATGTCCGGGGTAAGGTGCAGTTGTGTTATTCTGATAGCATGAAAAGTCCAATCGTGGGATGTGCCCGGGGTAATGTCAGTTGATGATCCTAGGCCTAGCCCAATTTTATATTGTATCAGTATTATTTGGTTGTGCGAGAAGTC
Source organism: Chirona hameri (assembly GCA_036785665.1). Taxonomy (NCBI): domain Eukaryota; kingdom Metazoa; phylum Arthropoda; class Thecostraca; order Balanomorpha; family Balanidae; genus Chirona; species Chirona hameri. The sequence continues at coordinate 39,986 of JAXIVJ010001296.1, read as the reverse complement.
CAATCTTGGGACGTGTCCGGGGTAATGTCAGTTTATCCATAAATTTAGAGCACTAATAGAGCACTTCAAAATTAGAGCATTAGGGTCAAAATTAGATTAAGGTTTGGAATTTGTGTGACCATGGCCTGCCTGTGGGGGCCAGTATCAGTTGGTGGGCTTATGGCATACTGGGAGAAGCAATCTAAAATTAGATTCATGACCGTGGCCTTACTGCATACTGGGAAGAGTGCTCTAAAATTAGATTGCATGGTTTTTGAAATATTAGAGGGGCGGGTATTCCCCCCCCCCCTGTCGGTTCGAAGTTGGCGCGGACCCCGTCGGTGCGCGGGTTAACAATTTTAGTTGCACGCACAAGGCTCCTTGAAGGTCCCAGCAGTAACACACTGGAGAAGAGGCAACGCGAAACTTCGGGCCCTCAACATTTTACGTTGCGCCGATTGCTCACGTTTGTGACAAATTACATTGCAAACACATAAATGCACATAAAAGGAGACGCCGCCAGGTACTCAATTTATCGGGCAACGCCGGATACCCCCGCTAGTGTTTCCTAAAATACAGCATTGTATATATTTGCCTGTGTTCGGTATGTGGAAAATGTTGGATAATTTTCCGGGACCATGGATCATTTTCCGAGAGCACGTGGAGAGAAAAAAAAATCCAGGATCATGGAAAAGCATTTCCAGGATCACGTTCGGTATCTGGAAATGGCAAATCATCCCCGATAATTTTCCGTCGCGGGCGAGAATCGTGGAAAATGTCCGTATAGCTTGACTTTTATCCTTGCTTGGAAAAAAAAAATCCAGGATCATGGAAAAGCATTTCCAGGATCACGTTCGGTATCTGGAAATGGCAAATCATCCCCGATAATTTTCCGTCGCGGGCGAGAATCGTGGAAAATGTCCTTATAGCTTGACTTTTATCCTTGCTTGGATATCCCTTCGTCGAAGTCAGCTGACTGCCGCTGCGTTCACCGGCGTCCATTTGCTGTCTTTTAACTTGAGCTTTTGCACATGTTTTGTTCTCAAAGTAATTCCTGTTGCTTTTAAGGTCGACTAATACCAATTGCACGCCTGAGGTGGGTTAAATACGTGTTTTACAGCGCACGCAAAACAAACGTCGATGGATAATATCCTTGCAGATACCGAACGCTCTGCGGAGCGATAACTTTCCAATGGACAATTATTCCCGACAGAGTAATTCCCGACATTCTCGACAGCCGAACGCGCGAAGGAAAAATTATCGGCGATAATTTTCCAGCGGAAAATATCCAAAGGAAGACGTTTTCCAGACACCGAACGCACGCTTTAATGGATTCACAGATGCACATTGCACATTGGGACATTACGCCACGGGCCGCGGACAGTCGTGGTGTGCTAAGAGGAAAATATAAAATAAAAACTACTTTTAATTTGTGAAAAATACATCCGATGTTTTGTCTTATAAAAAAAAATACAACCGGACAGGGGCCACCTTAGAGGGGCCCCGCATTTCATAAGGGGGGGGGGGGCAAGGGCCAGTGTGTCCCTCTTGTGTGCGCCTCTGGTATTAGGCACACTTCGTGTCTTATTTTATATATTGATCTTTTTTTCCTTAGAGCTTCGACCCGTTGCACATTTTCGTGATAACTTCGCTTTCTATATTTTCGCGGTGGGCCCCTTCGGATGAAAATAAGACATGAGTTTTTTTACTTTTCATTTGTTAAAAAAAAATCACCCGGATTTGTCTTCTTTTTTATTAAAAAGATATACAACCGGACTGGAGCCCCACCGGGCAGCCTCATAGGGGCCCCGCATTTCGTAAGGGGCCATGTGTGCCCCCCCCCCTTCGTGTGGGCCTCTGCCTGTGTACTCGTACTACTATCGTAGTCTGGATGGTTACTGGAGCGCTTACGGGAAACCTTCCACCTCTCATCTTATCAAACGGAAATGGGAGCCAGCTTTCTCCATTTTTACAACATTCAGAAAACTGCCACCTTGCTTACCGACTGAATTGCTTGCTTGGCTCAACACCTTGCTTATTGCTACCTCATATCTGCAAGCATTACAATACATCCCATCCGCCACAATGACGTCTTTAACATCAGGAAGCACGGCCACATCATCACGTTTATCTCGTCAGTACACAAAGCCAGAACCATGTCATCACACCTCTATCTGTTGTCCATCAAAGTCAGCGGCCTGGTCCCTACCTGATCCATGTCTGATCCCTGCCTGATCCATGTCTGATCCCTGCCTGATCCATGTCTGATCCCTGCCTGATCCCTGCCTGATCCATGTCTGATCCCTGCATGATACATGTCTGATCCCTGCCTGATCCATGTCTGATCCCTGCCTGATCAATGTCTGATCCCTGCCTGATCCATGTCTGATCCCTGCCTGATCTATGTCTGTTCCCTGCCTGATCCCTGCCTGATCCATGATCGATTCATGCCTGATCCATGTCTGTCCCTGTCTGATCCCTGTCTGAGTCATGCCTGATCCCTGTCTGATCCATGTCCAATCCCGGCCTGATCCATGTCTGATCCCTGCCTGATCCATGTCTGTCCATGTCTGATCCATGTCTGATTTCTGCCTGATCCATGTCTGATCAGGCATAATAGTATTGGTAACTGTCCCGGAAATGCAGGCAACAGCATAGCAACTATCAGGGTACTACTACTACTACTACTACTACTACTAATACACGATATACATCAGCTAATGGCACGCCCAGAGGCGCCTCCGATTCCGAGTCCTCTGATTTGTGACATCTTGTGAGCAGACTGAACACGGCGGCACAAAGCTTGTCTCTGACGTCAATTCAGGGCTGCCGAGTCGACATCATTTTAGCAACTCCGACTCCGACTCGGACTCCGACTCCGGCCTGAAAAAATCGACTCCGACTTCGACTCCGACTCCAACTCTGACTCCGGCCTATATCCGTTCTCCAACCGCATGCTAAGCAATATCTCCAATGCCATCTATTTTTTCCCCGTTTGCTTTTTTCCTAACAGTATGGAGAGCAATGTTGCGCCGCCCAAGCACGGGCGCCACGCCCATGCAAAAAAAAAACGGCGTGCCGGCCGCGCGTCCAGCCCTCGCACTCGCCTGCAGGCGGCGGAATAACATGAAGATAAGAACGTGAGACCGGCACCACTGTGTATGTCTCGTCGAGACGCGTCCGACATTGCGCAGCACGACATACCTGGTTCACCACATGACCTTAAATTACCTTGACCTGAGGTCAAATTTTGAATTTGACTTAGGTAACCTGGTCACCTGGTATGATTCGAATATCCTTGACGACGCGAGCACGATGCTATTAAAATGGTCGCCGTGTGCCCGTACGAGTCAGTGCGTACAAAGCCCCAATCATCATCAGATGACGTAAAAATTATTGCCCTATCTTTATCAGGCGCAAATCAACCGCTAGTTCAGTAAACTTTCCACTCTATTCATTTTCCACCCATTTTTTCCCTCGAAAGGGATGTAAAGTTAATGTCCCTAGGCCGACGACTATTCTACCGATCAAAGTAATCGCCAATTAACAAAAAGTCGACTGACTGCGGTCCGGAGTCGGAGTCGGTAAGATTTTAGCGACTCCGACTCAGCGACTCAGCGACTCAGCGACTCAGCGACTCAGCGACTCAGCGACTCAGCGACTCAGCGACGCAGCGACGCAGCGACGCAGCGACGCAGCGACGCAGCGACTCAGCGACTCAGCGACTCAGCGACTCAGCGACTCAGCGACTCAGCGACTCAGCGACTCAGCGACTCAGCGACTCAGCGACTCAGCGACTCAGCAACTCAGCGACTCAGCGACTCAGCGACTCAGCGACTCAGCGACTCAGCGACTCAGCGACTCAGCGACTCCGACTCCGACTCCGACTCCGACTCCGACTCCGACTCCGACTCCGACTCCGACTCCGCAGCCCTGTGTCACGTCATTATCCACACCGCCCGAGGCGAAAAAAAAACAAGAACTTGCAGCACGTTGACGGGAACTTTTGAATTCATGCTACGAATGGCAAAACACGCGAGCGAACCGCCTCTTGAAGTCTGCTGGCCATCGAATGCCTGATGGTTGCATTGGAGATCAAAGTGCTAGGATCGTTGTCTCGTTGTCTCGTTGTCTCGTGTCTCGTTGTCTCGTTGTCTCGTCTCGTTGTCTCGTTGTCTCGTTGTCTCGTGTCTCGTGTCTCGTTGTCTCGTTGTCTCGTGTCTCGTTGTCTCGTTGTCTCGTGTCTCGTTGTCTCGTGTCTCGTTGATCGTTGTCTCGGGAAGCTTTGATACATTAATGCATCACGTCAGAAGAGCCCTTCATGGAATGGTAATCCCCATGGCAACGCCAGTAGAGCCCTTCATGGAATGGCAATCCCCATGGCAACGCCAGTAGAGCCCTTCATGGAATGGCAATCCCCATGGCAACGCCAGTAGAGCCCTTCATGGAATGGCAATCACCATGGCAACGCCAGTAGAGCCCTTCATGGAATGGCAATCCCCATGGCAACGCCAGTAGAGCCCTTCATGGAATGGCAATCCCCATGGAACCCATGGAACGCGATGGAAATGGGTGGGAATGGGGCCATTTTTGGAAATGTAACGGGTTGGAACGGGTTTGGGACAGACCATATAATTGTTTAGCACCATAAAAAGTGAAATATGCTGAAACGGGTGGGAATGGGAGCCCCATCAATTATGAATTCGGATTGGAACGGGTTTGGGTCTGGCTGAATGGGCTGGAACGGGATGGGGGCTGAAAAGGTGTCCCATGAAGGACTCTAATCACGTGCTTTGCTCCTGAGTGCTGTAACAAGGATACAACAGTTTTCTGCAATAGTGCAATATGTGTTATAAATTGTCGCCGATTTTTCAGCTCCGTGCTCTGCCGACGTATTACTATGTCTTACCTACCGTCTCCTGTCAGGGCTTCGGTCTCCTATCCATCTAGTCACCGTACGTACCGTCTCCTGTCAGGGCTTCGGTCTCCTGCCAGGGCTTCGGTCTCCTATCCATCTAGTCTCCGTACGTACCGTCTCCTGCAATGGCTTCGGTCTCCTATCAATCTAGTCTCCGTACGTACCGTCTCCTGCAATGGCTTCGGTCTCCTATCAATCTAGTCTCCGTACGTACCGTCTCCTGCAATGGCTTCGGTCTCCTATCAATCTAGTCACCGTACGTACCGTCTCCTGCAATGGCTTCGGTCTCCTATCAATCTAGTCTCCGTACGTACCGTCTCCTGCAATGGCTTCGGTCTCCTATCAATCTAGTCTCCGTACGTACCGTCTCCTGTCAGGGCTTCGGTCTCCTGCCAGGGCTTCGGTCTCCTATCCATCTAGTCTCCGTACGTACCGTCTCCTGCAATGGCTTCGGTCTCCTATCAATCTAGTCTCCGTACGTACCGTCTCCTGTCAGGGCTTCGGTCTCCTGCCAGGGCTTCGGTCTCCTATCCATCTAGTCTCCGTGCGTACCGTCTCCTGTCAGGGCTTCGGTCTCCTGCCAGGGCTTCGGTCTCCTATCCATCTAGTCTCCGTACGTACCGTCTCCTGCAATGGCTTCGGTCTCCTATCAATCTAGTCTCCGTACGTACCGTCTCCTGCAATGGCTTCGGTCTCCTATCAATCTAGTCTCCGTACGTACCGTCTCCTGTCAGGGCTTCGGTCTCCTGCCAGGGCTTCGGTCTCCTATCCATCTAGTCTCCGTACGTACCGTCTCCTGCAATGGCTTCGGTCTCCTATCAATCTAGTCTCCGTACGTACCGTCTCCTGCAATGGCTTCGGTCTCCTATCAATCTAGTCTCCGTACGTACCGTCTCCTGTCAGAGCTTCGGTCTCCTGCCAGGGCTTCGGTCTCCTATCCATCTAGTCTCCGTACGTACCGTCTCCTGCCAGGGCTTCGGTCTCCTATCAATCTAGTCTCTGTACTTACCGTCTCCTGTCAGGGCTTCGGTCTCCTATCCATCTAGTCTCCGTACCTACCGTCTCCTGCCATGGCTTCGGTCTCCTATCCATCTAGTCTCCGTACCTACCGTCTCCTGGCAGAGCTTCGGTCTCCTGCCAGGGCTTCGGTCTCCTATCAATCTATGTTCCGGCTGGTAGTTAGAACCGGTGCACACTTTGTATAATGTCCCGGCTGGTAGTTAGAACCGGTGCACACTTTGTATAATGTCCCGGCTGGTAGTTAGAACCGGTGCACACTTTGTATAATGTCCCGGCTGGTAGTTAGAACCGGTGCACACTTTGTATAATGTCCCGGCTGGTAGTTAGAACCGGTGCACACTTTGTATAATGTCCCGGCTGGTAGTTAGAACCGGTGCACACTTTGTATAATGTCCCGGCTGGTAGTTAGAACCGGTGCACACTTTGTATAATGTCCCGGCTGGTAGTTAGAACCGGTGCACACTTTGTATAATGTCCCGGCTGGTAGTTAGAACCGGTGCACACTTTGTATAATGTTCCGACTGGTAGTTAGAACCGGTGCACACTTTGTATAATGTCCCGGCTGGTAGTTAGAACCGGTGCACACTTTGTATAATGTCCCGGCTGGTAGTTAGAACCGGTGCACACTTTGTATAATGTCCCGGCTGGTAGTTAGAACCGGTGCACACTTTGTATAATGTTCCGGCTGGTAGTTAGAACCGGTGCACACTTTGTATAATGTCCCGGCTGGTAGTTAGAACCGGTGCACACTTTGTATAATGTCCCGGCTGGTAGTTAGAACCGGTGCACACTTTGTATATTGTTCCGGCTGGTAGTTAGAACCGGTGCACACTTTGTATAATGTCCCGGCTGGTAGTTAGAACCGGCGCACACTTTGTATAATGTCCCGGCTGGTAGTTGTTCGAGTCTCGTCCACCTCACATATGAGATCACGGTACGCACACCACCTCGCGCGAGCCCAGTCCGCGCGGCACTGACCCGGGCCGGCCGGGTCGGGACCGGAGAGGTCTCGGGGTCGCGGGGCGCGGCCGTGGCGCGCGCTCATTGGATGGCGCTCCCGCGAGGCGGGAGCGTCGGTGAATGCAAACCTGCACAGTAGTTAGAACCGGTGCACACTTTGTATAATGTTCCGACTGGTAGTTAGAACCGGTGTCTGTCTGTCTGTCTGTCTGTCTGTCTATCCGGCTAGTAGTTAGAACCGGTGCATAGTGTGTACGCCATGTGCAGTTTCATCATGTCACGTTACAGCAATTGTAATTGCCTCGGGCGCGAACTTATTATAGTGCCTAAGGTCTTGTTATCCAATATGTATGGATCCGAAAATAAATAGGTAATGGGCTTTGACGGGACACCTTTGTTGACTTCTGTGGGGCAGCCATTGCCATTGTTTGCAAATGCGAGATTACATACTCCCTCCCCTACACACACAATCGCCGCAGGCCGGCGGGTATGGATCTAACAAGGGTCGACATATTTATCATTTCATGTCCCAACATTTACCGGCTTTGCAATGTCGACTGTGCACATAATTACTTGTAGGACTTATGTTTATGACTGACATTGCTCATACTAGGACTGATTTTTTGCTTATTTGGAACAAACGTCTTTGTGGATTCTGGGTACTTATGAACTCGGGAACTTATGGACTCAGGTATTTATGGTTTCTGGGACTTATGGACTCGGGTACTTATGGACTGGGGTATTTATGGATCTTGGGTACTTATGATATACACCCAAACGTTTGATGTTATGGTGAATATTACATTTAGTATTTATTGGAATGTATTTTTACAGGAAACCTATGCTATGTTATGTGAAATCGAAACCAGATGCTGTGAGGTGATACGAGTAGATGCAATGAAAATGGGCAGTTGCATAAGAGACAATATAAATGCAATATTATCGAGCACTCGTGCGAGGAACATTGGTATAAAATAAAAAATGACTACACCAGGTAACGTGAAATGTAACATACTGTAACGTGGGACCGAGGTCAGAGACTAACACGTTACGCCTGCGTTACAGCGGCTGCCTCCTTCAATGCCAAGCTGGGGAACGCCATATTTGCACGAGGTAAGTTCCGCCGAATTCACAAAACACGATATTTCCACGAGGTAAGTTCTGCCCAGTACACAAACACGATATTTGCACGAGGTAAGTTCTACCGAGTACACAAAACACGATATTTGCACCAGGTAAGTTCTGCCGAGTACACAAAACACGATATTTGCACGAGGTATTTCTGTTCTGCCGAGTGCACAAACCACAACATGAACTGGATGGAACGAAAATGCAATGGGTCTATGCGTGTCTTGGAAGTTATGTATTTGAGGTTATTTCCTAATTATTTCGAGAGAAAAACGTACCGTTCTTTTTTGGGAGTGAAGGTAGGTTGTACAGCTCTTCAGACTGCTCTACAAGATATACCTAATTAAAAATGCCACGTGAAAGGTAAAACATCTGTATTAAACCGAACGTTACATAATATTGCATGTTGAATAATTAACATATAACCTCAGCTTAAATAGCGCTACGCATTCCCCAGGCTAGATAAATAAAGCAGCTGAATTGCCAAATATCACTAACCGGTGGTCGCCATTGCCGCTTTGTTCCGTTGAGCCGCGTCGACACACATCAGTGCCCGCATATGGTGACACGTGTACACTCCGCGGTCCTGAAACCCCGGCTGCAGATCCCGGCCGCCAGCGCCCCGCGCGTCGAGCCGTCATTATTAGCAGCAGGGCGGCATCAGAACATTTCCCATAATGGCGTCATTATTAGCACCAGGGCGGCATCAGAGGATTTCCCATAATGGCGTCATTATTAGCACCAGGGCGGCATCAGAGGATTTCCCATAATGGCGTCATTATTAGCAGCAGGGCAGCATCAGGATTTCCCATAATGGCGTCATTATTAGCAGCAGGGCGGCATCAGGATTTCCCATAATGGCGTCATTATTAGCACCAGGGCGGCATCAGAGGATTTCCCATAATGGCGTCATTATTAGCAGCAGGGCGGCATCAGATGATTTCTCATAATGGCGTCATTATTAGCAGCAGGGCGGCATCAGAGGATTTCCCATAATGGCGTCATTATTAGCAGCAGGGTGGCATCAGAGGATTTCCCATAATGGCGTCATTATTAGCAGCAGGGCGGCATCAGAGGATTTCCCATAATGGCGTCATTATTAGCAGCAGGGCAGCATCAGGATTTCCCATAATGGCGTAATTATTAGCAGCAGGGAGCCATCAGAGGATTTCCCATAATGGCGTCATTATTAGCACCAGGGCGGCATCAGAGGATTTCCCATAATGGCGTCATTATTAGCAGCAGGGCAGCATCAGGATTTCCCATAATGGCGTAATTATTAGCAGCAGGGAGCCATCAGAGGATTTCCCATAATGGCGTCATTATTAGCACCAGGGCGGCATCAGAGGATTTCCCATAATGGCGTCATTATTAGCAGCAGGGCGACATCAGAGGATTTCCCATAATGGCGTCATTATTAGCAGCAGGGAGCCATCAGAGAATTTCCCATAATGGCGTCATTATTAGCAGCAAGGCGGCATCAGAGGATTTCCCATAATGGCTTGGCAGTGTTTTGCATAAGGGACTCCCATTCAGGCTGAGTCTGGCGGAGTATTGGTATCAACTGACAGTGAGCCATCTGATGCAGTCATTTGGCTCTGACGGGTTCTCCTCCCCGGCTCACGCACCAGAATATTCACCTCTCTGTAGTGATCCTCTCTCGCCGTCATTCTGCCGCCTCTCGCCGTCATTCTGCTGGCGCGTCCATGCTGCCGCGCCAGAATATCCACCTCTCGCCGTCATTCTGCCGCCTCTCGCCGTCATTCTGCTGGCGCGTCCATGCTGCCGCACCAGAATATCCACCTCTCGCCGTCATTCTGCTGGCGCGTCCATGCTGCCGCACCAGAATATCCACCTCTCGCCGTCATTCTGCCGGCGCGTCCATGCTGCCGCACCAGAATATCCACCTCTCGCCGTCATTCTGCTGGCGCGTCCATGCTGCCGCGCCAGAATATCCACCTCTCGCCGTCATTCTGATGGCGCGTCCATGCTGCCGCACCAGAATATCCACCTCTCGCCGTCATTCTGCCGCCTCTCGCCGTCATTCTGCTGGCGCGTCCATGCTGCCGCGCCAGAATATCCACCTCTCGCCGTCATTCTGCCGCCTCTCGCCGTCATTCTGCTGGCGCGTCCATGCTGCCGCACCAGAATATCCACCTCTCGCCGTCATTCTGCTGGCGCGTCCATGCTGCCGCACCAGAATATCCACCTCTCGCCGTCATTCTGCTGGCGCGTCCATGCTGCCGCACCAGAATATCCACCTCTCGCCGTCATTCTGCCGCCTCTCGCCGTCATTCTGCTGGCGCGTCCATGCTGCCGCGCCAGAATATCCACCTCTCGCCGTCATTCTGCCGCCTCTCGCCGTCATTCTGCTGGCGCGTCCATGCTGCCGCACCAGAATATCCACCTCTCGCCGTCATTCTGCTGGCGCGTCCATGCTGCCGCGCCAGAATATCCACCTCTCGCCGTCATTCTGCCGCCTCTCGCCGTCATTCTGCTGGCGCGTCCATGCTGCCGCACCAGAATATCCACCTCTCGCCGTCATTCTGCTGGCGCGTCCATGCTGCCGCACCAGAATATCCACCTCTCGCCGTCATTCTGCTGGCGCGTCCATGCTGCCGCGCCAGAATATCCACCTCTCGCCGTCATTCTGCCGCCTCTCGCCGTCATTCTGCCGCCTCTCGCCGTCATTCTGCTGGCGCGTCCATGCTGCCGCACCAGAATATCCACCTCTCGCCGTCATTCTGCTGGCGCGTCCATGCTGCCGCGCCAGAATATCCACCTCTCGCCGTCATTCTGCCGCCTCTCGCCGTCATTCTGCTGGCGCGTCCATGCTGCCGCGCCAGAATATCCACCTCTCGCCGTCATTCTGCCGCCTCTCGCCGTCATTCTGCTGGCGCGTCCATGCTGCCGCGCCAGAATATCCACCTCTCGCCGTCATTCTGCCGGCGCGTCCATGCTGCCGCACCAGAATATCCACCTCTCGCCGTCATTCTGCTGGCGCGTCCATGCTGCCGCACCAGAATATCCACCTCTCGCCGTCATTCTGCCGGCGCGTCCATGCTGCCGCGCCAGAATATCCACCTCTCGCCGTCATTCTGCTGGCGCGTCCATGCTGCCGCACCAGAATATCCACCTCTCGCCGTCATTCTGCTGGCGCGAGGTGGTCATTCTGCTGGCGCGTCCATGCTGCCGCGCCAGAATATCCACCTCTCGCCGTCATTCTGCTGGCGCGTCCATGCTGCCGCACCAGAATATCCACCTCTCGCCGTCATTCTGCCGCCTCTCGCCGTCATTCTGCTGGCGCGTCCATGCTGCCGCACCAGAATATCCACCTCTCGCCGTCATTCTGCCGCCTCTCGCCGTCATTCTGCCGGCGCGTCCATGCTGCCGCACCAGAATATCCACCTCTCGCCGTCATTCTGCTTGCGCGTCCATGCTGCCGCGCCAGAATATCCACCTCTCGCCGTCATTCTGCCGCCTCTCGCCGTCATTCTGCCGCCTCTCGCCGTCATTCTGCCGGCGCGTCCATGCTGCCGCACCAGAATATCCACCTCTCGCCGTCATTCTGCCGGCGCGTCCATGCTGCCGCGCCAGAATATCCACCTCTCGCCGTCATTCTGCTGGCGCGTCCATGCTGCCGCACCAGAATATCCACCTCTCGCCGTCATTCTGCTGGCGCGAGGTGGTCATTCTGCTGGCGCGTCCATGCTGCCGCGCCAGAATATCCACCTCTCGCCGTCATTCTGCTGGCGCGTCCATGCTGCCGCGCCAGAATATCCACCTCTCGCCGTCATTCTGCCGCCTCTCGCCGTCATTCTGCCGGCGCGTCCATGCTGCCGCACCAGAATATCCACCTCTCGCCGTCATTCTGCTGGCTCGTCCATGCTGCCGCACCAGAATATCCACCTCTCGCCGTCATTCTGCTGGCGCGTCCATGCTGCCGCGCCAGAATATCCACCTCTCGCCGTCATTCTGCCGCCTCTCGCCGTCATTCTGCCGCCTCTCGCCGTCATTCTGCTGGCGCGTCCATGCTGCCGCGCCAGAATATCCACCTCTCGCCGTCATTCTGCTGGCGCGTCCATGCTGCCGCACCAGAATATCCACCTCTCGCCGTCATTCTGCTGGCGCGTCCATGCTGCCGCGCCAGAATATCCACCTCTCGCCGTCATTCTGCCGGCGCGTCCATGCTGCCGCACCAGAATATCCACCTCTCGCCGTCATTCTGCTGGCGCGTCCATGCTGCCGCGCCAGAATATCCACCTCTCGCCGTCATTCTGCCGCCTCTCGCCGTCATTCTGCTGGCGCGTCCATGCTGCCGCACCAGAATATCCACCTCTCGCCGTCATTCTGCCGGCGCGTCCATGCTGCCGCACCAGAATATCCACCTCTCGCCGTCATTCTGCCGCCTCTCGCCGTCATTCTGCTGGCGCGTCCATGCTGCCGCACCAGAATATCCACCTCTCGCCGTCATTCTGCTGGCGCGAGGTGGTCATTCTGCCGGCGCGTCCATGCTGCCGCGCCAGAATATCCACCTCTCGCCGTCATTCTGCCGGCGCGTCCATGCTGCCGCGCCAGAATATCCACCTCTCGCCGTCATTCTGCTGGCGCGAGGTGGTCATTCTGCCGGCGCGTCCATGCTGCCGCGCCAGAATATCCACCTCTCGCCGTCATTCTGCCGGCGCGTCCATGCTGCCGCGCCAGAATATCCACCTCTCGCCGTCATTCTGCCGGCGCGTCCATGCTGCCGCGCCAGAATATCCACCTCTCGCCGTCATTCTGCTGGCGCGTCCATGCTGCCGCACCAGAATATCCACCTCTCGCCGTCATTCTGCCGCCTCTCGCCGTCATTCTGCTGGCGCGTCCATGCTGCTGCGCCAGAATATCCACCTCTCGCCGTCATTCTGCCGCCTCTCGCCGTCATTCTGCTGGCGCGTCCATGCTGCCGCACCAGAATATCCACCTCTCGCCGTCATTCTGCTGGCGCGAGGTGGTCATTCTGCTGGCGCGTCCAAGCTGCCGCGCCAGAATATCCACCTCTCGCCGTCATTCTGCCGGCGCGTCCATGCTGCCGCGCCAGAATATCCACCTCTCGCCGTCATTCTGCTGGCGCGTCCATGCTGCCGCACCAGAATATCCACCTCTCGCCGTCATTCTGCCGGCGCGTCCATGCTGCCGCGCCAGAATATCCACCTCTCGCCGTCATTCTGCCGGCGCGTCCATGCTGCCGCGCCAGAATATCCACCTCTCGCCGTCATTCTGCCGCCTCTCGCCGTCATTCTGCCGGCGCGTCCATGCTGCCGCACCAGAATATCCACCTCTCGCCGTCATTCTGCCGGCGCGTCCATGCTGCCGCGCCAGAATATCCACCTCTCGCCGTCATTCTGCCGCCTCTCGCCGTCATTCTGCCGGCGCGTCCATGCTGCCGCACCAAAATATCCACCTCTCGCCGTCATTCTGCCGGCGCGTCCATGCTGCCGCGCCAGAATATCCACCTCTCGCCGTCATTCTGCTGGCGCGTCCATGCTGCCGCACCAGAATATCCACCTCTCGCCGTCATTCTGCTGGCGCGAGGTGGTCATTCTGCTGGCGCGTCCATGCTGCCGCGCCAGAATATCCACCTCTCGCCGTCATTCTGCTGGCGCGTCCATGCTGCCGCGCCAGAATATCCACCTCTCGCCGTCATTCTGCCGCCTCTCGCTGTCATTCTGCCGGCGCGTCCATGCTGCCGCGCCAGAATATCCACCTCTCGCCGTCATTCTGCCGCCTCTCGCCGTCATTCTGCCGGCGCGTCCATGCTGCCGCACCAGAATATCCACCTCTCGCCGTCATTCTGCTGGCTCGTCCATGCTGCCGCACCAGAATATCCACCTCTCGCCGTCATTCTGCTGGCGCGTCCATGCTGCCGCGCCAGAATATCCACCTCTCGCCGTCATTCTGCCGCCTCTCGCCGTCATTCTGCCGCCTCTCGCCGTCATTCTGCTGGCGCGTCCATGCTGCCGCGCCAGAATATCTACCTCTCGCCGTCATTCTGCTGGCGCGTCCATGCTGCCGCACCAGAATATCCACCTCTCGCCGTCATTCTGCCGCCTCTCGCCGTCATTCTGCTGGCGCGTCCATGCTGCCGCGCCAGAATATCCACCTCTCGCCGTCATTCTGCTGGCGCGTCCATGCTGCCGCACCAGAATATCCACCTCTCGCCGTCATTCTGCTGGCGCGTCCATGCTGCCGCGCCAGAATATCCACCTCTCGCCGTCATTCTGCCGCCTCTCGCCGTCATTCTGCTGGCGCGTCCATGCTGCCGCACCAGAATATCCACCTCTCGCCGTCATTCTGCCGGCGCGTCCATGCTGCCGCGCCAGAATATCCACCTCTCGCCGTCATTCTGCCGGCGCGAGGTGGTCATTCTGCCGGCGCGTCCATGCTGCCGCGCCAGAATATCCACCTCTCGCCGTCATTCTGCTGGCGCGAGGTGGTCATTCTGCCGGCGCGTCCATGCTGCCGCGCCAGAATATCCACCTCTCGCCGTCATTCTGCTGGCGCGTCCATGCTGCCGCACCAGAATATCCACCTCTCGCCGTCATTCTGCCGCCTCTCGCCGTCATTCTGCTGGCGCATCCATGCTGCCGCACCAGAATATCCACCTCTCGCCGTCATTCTGCTGGCGCGTCCATGCTGCCGCACCAGAATATCCACCTCTCGCCGTCATTCTGCTGGCTCGTCCAAGCTGTCGCGCCGGCCGCGGTAATGCCCTGAGGGCATGTCCCCGCGCGAGTTCCTGTCACTGAGTCCCATGCGTGGTAGTCTGGGACGCTCATGTGGGGTGAAAGGAATCTAAATACTGGCCCATGCAGGGTGCCTGGATCGCTGGCACATTATTGGCTACCGACGTACGACAATTTGGTGTCCCATTTGGCGAACTAGCGACTAGAGGTGTACACGGTTAAACAAATAGCAACCGCAACCGCCCATAACCGTGGGGATCGAATCCGTAACCGCCCGTAACTGTAGGGCTCATCCGTAACCGCCCGTAACCGCAGCAAACGAATTTTTTAACCACCTGTAACCGCATATACCAATAATGTTTTGCAGTTTTCAAAACGTAACAAACCTACCTGTCGAGTGTTCAATAACCGTGTCATTTTTAGCATAACAAGTCATAACTGGAAAAGGGTAATTATGGTGAAATAGGTAGAATGCATGGAGACCGAAGAGCTTCAGGCACGCACAAACTGAAAAAGGTACTCACAAAAAAAATATGATAATAATCTTGATACATAACTTTCGTGTAGCTTCCATGCCTTTGCCCGCGTATAGTTTCTCTGTTGATGCCTGTTCGATTTCGCGGAAATTATATATTTAATGTGTGGCAGGATTTTACTTTCTGCGAGGTCTACGCAATGTCGTCTTTATTGTGTATATTTTAAAGGGAAATATTCACATTTTGATTTATTTTTCTGCATTATGTTATGCAACATGCATGGTATCAAATTGATCGCGTCACAATTTAAAAGTGAAATATCAACTTTTTCTATTTCGAAAATTGTATTTGAGAAATTAAAAAGTACATATACTTCTTTTGGAGTTCATGATCGGTGTTTTCCCTCCACTATTGGTAGCGCGACATATCTGGCGCTTTTGTTTCCATCTGTTTAACGTTGAATCCTCACGTTGAATTACCTCTTAACAAATCGTATACACCATGAAATGCGTCTCTGGGTAAATGCGTCGTCCTAGGGGGCCAAGTTAATCAGCCGAATGCATCACGGTTTTATTAAATGTTTATTGATTGATTATGGGAAAACGGTTCAGATAAATGTTGCATGTATGCATTGTAATGTATTGCATACCTGTATGCTGCAAATTCATGGGGACAACATCTCTTTTTTAAATGAGTCGAGAACACTAAATAGTTCGCCGTCCGGGGCCAAACCAAACTGCCGATTTCAATGAACTTTTGCACATGCTTGCTGATTGTTCATAAAAGTTTGGTACAAAATCGCAAAAGATGGAGTGCAGGAAACATATTACATATCTTCATGACAAATAACAATGCAGGCTAATTTTAGCTCGGACAGTGAATTCGTTACCGAGTACTTGCTGAGTACCGACCGTTATAAGCGTGGAACGCTTATCAACTTTAACTTGAAATACCTTTCGGTAGGAATGTTTATATACAAAATGTGATCAATTTACAGTATATTTTGGTCTCGTCTGTCGATTTCAAGTAATAACTCCATTTTTGTAGGGAAAGGTGATTATTTCCCTGTAACGTCAAATTCAGCCGCGGAATAAAATCACCGCAACCGTAACCGCCCATAACCGCAACCTCGTGCAACCGTAACCGCCTGTAACCGTGGCCTTGAGCGAAAAACGCAACCGTAACCGCCCGTAACCGTGGTTAACCGCGGTCAACCGCAGTTCAACCGCCCGACTATGTAAGGCCTGCAACCGTAAGCTGGATATATTTGGATTCCACCTGTAAAATATAACAAACTATATGTCAACCGCATCCGCACCTTCTCATTAAAACAAAAATGTTGGGAGGTTTGCCGCTCGCCGCTGATTGACAGCATTTTATTTTCGCGAGAAACCTTTTCGTCAAGGTCATGTCAGAACCAAAAGGGCCATTGACCTTACCCCAAAGGTCACCAGTTGACCTAGATGCTCAAAATGGGATGCCTTTGGAGTTTCCTTATGACAGACAACACGCTACTTTTTACGGTGTCTCTCTATCTCTCTCCGTTCGGAAGTTATACCAAGCGCCCTGTACAATCGCTATATTTGGACGTGGTCGATCTTAGGTCATTCACTTGACCTGGAAGGTCACTCGTTGACCTGAAACCTAAACATCGCATACTGTTAGATTCCATTCATGACAGGCAACATGCTGGTTCTTACTGTATTGCTCTATGTTGTTTGGTTTGAAAGTTAACAGGGGGGCTCTTTTTAGGACCCCCCGTAGGGCGAAGGTGAAAAAGGTCCCCATAGGGCGAGGGGTAAAGGGAGTGTACCTACTCACATCGCTTAGTTGGGGGTATTGACCAGAGGCGGAACTTTTTGTTTTTCGTTGGGGTTGTAATTGAGTCGGCGCCCGGGGGAGGGTAGTAAAAGCGACTAAAAAAACGAACATGTGCAAAATTGAAAATAGTTAAACACCATATAATTAACATAGGTTTTATTATATGTTTGATTTTCACAAACAGTTTACAGATGACTGAGTGAAATGCGAGCTATACATGAACTATCCCAGCTATCCAACATCCAATTATCAATCCGTTGCTGATTGGCTACGGAAAGATCGCCGTACATTCTGCACGTATACACCATACAGTAACTGGATGTCCGGATCAACAGCAACGAAATGAAAGAAAGAATCGCGCGCAAGACAATCTGCAGCTCACTTAACATCGAAGCATCAGTGCCAGCTTCACATGGAGAATAAATAAACAATCATCAACAGATATACTTGGCTACATGCAGGCAACTATACATATAGTATTTCTAAGTAACTTTGGGATGTGTTGTATTATTGGATTTGAAATGCTATTTTATGGCAAACGTGACTAGCATTTTAAAGTTTCTCCTTTGCTGTGCTCATATTTATGAATTGTTTTGTTACACCACCAAAAGCCAGTCGCCACTTTCCCATAAGTCAGGGGTGGGGTACCTCTGCACGTGCACACCCTTTTTTGTATCGCAGAAGCTACTTGCTCGATCGAGTTGAAATTCGCCATATATTTCCTTCGCGCTCGCTCGTTCATCGCTAACTACGGCGCCTTACTGGTATGTAAATGGCGTGAGGTCAAATGCAACGTCTATCATCCCTACTGTATGACTTGCCAACAAATGATTTAAGCCCATTTTGGGGTATATACATATACACGCAATCACTGCGTTCCATAACAATGTCAAGCCAAGGAGCGCATCACAATCACATTTTAGCATATTTGACCTCATTTGACCTTGGAGATAATAACCTAGGGTCATAGCATTTTCACAAAACAGAGTTCCACACAGAACCTCTCCACCCTACGGTTTTCGTTATTGTATTTCTTATCGGGGCCTTTATCTGCCCCCCCCCCCCCTCCATTGCGTGTAATTTTCAGAAGCTCTCCAGGGCGCGTGTTAATAAAACTCTATACCTCTATACAGTTCTGCCTTGCATCTCACGTTCCAAAGCACATAGTAATGCACGTTCGTACACACCTCCTGCCTTTGACATGGATCAAACTACTGATTGTCAATCAAACCAGGAATCACCCTCCCGTAAAGGCAGGATAACACCAGGACGTAATATGAGTCATATGCAAGCCATGAATACATCGGTGATTACGTGCGAGCGCTTCGAGCTCGCTCGTCCTTCCGTGAAGTAGGGGAAAAATCGGAATATGAGCGACCGGATCCGGGCCGTGGCGACGCTTCAGAAGCTCATATCTCTGTAGCCGCACGTCCGATTGACAAGCAGGCTTCTTAGCTGAGTAGCCTCATCCACTCTATATCCCTGTTTGGGACCAGTGCCGACTCACGTGGGTAACTATCACTGCGCGTGCCGCGTGCCGCGTGAGGGGTGTTGAAATGTGCTTTCTCGTAAAAACTCCGCAACGGCTGGGCCGATTGTGTGCAAATTTGGTGTGTGGTTACTGGTTAGGGACCCGTCAGCCGTCGCCTTCCCACAAGTCAGGGGTGGGGTGCCTCTGCACGTGCGCACGTGCACACCTCTATACTATATCTCAGGAACGGCTGAGCTGATTGTGTTCAAATTTGGAGTGTGGTTAGGGACCAGGGGTGGGTGCCTCTGCACGTACGCAAGTGCGCACCCCTTTTTGTATCTCAGAAACTACTTTCCCGGTCGAGTTGAAATTTGGTGTGGTGTCAGGCAACAGTACTAGGAAAGCAGCACTCTTATGCGTGCGCATACCAACCTCACCATACATTTCCTTCGCGCTCGCCTGTTCATCGCCAACTACGGCGCCTTACTGGTTATTATTGTTATTGAAAAATCTGTTGGCGAATTTGCGTACCGTTCGCAGTATTGATTTACTTACGGATTTACTGGCAATGTTGGGGTTGTAATGCTCATAATTGGGGTTGCAATTTTTGAGGATGCAGTTGTAGCTACAACCCCGAAAGTATATAAAGTTCCACCTATGGTATTGACACTGGTCTATAGAACACAATTTTCTGAATTGAACCATTAATTCATTTCTCCAGATTCACCCTAGTTGCTGAGATATTCAAAGACTCCAGTAATTTGCTTGGGAGCAAAAAGTTATCGGGTAGACTCCAGAGGGCTTCCGCTACTAGAAGCACTGCAACTATCGATTAAACTGCCAGCGTATTGTTAGCGCCGGCCAATAGCAATTCAACAAAACAGCTCGTGCACGTTGATAGCAGCAGCCGAACAGAAACTGGACAACCATCATGTTTTTCGATGATGGCCGTTTCGATGATTGTCGATGGCCATTTTTTGAAGAAGATATCAATTTAGAGCTACGAAACTGGCACATAATAAAGTTCACAGTGGCAAGAACGTGCTGTGCAAAACTCGTCTTTCTATCTTGCATGATGTGACCGTAATTGTATTGTCTTATGTGCGCCGTTTTACATAACATCACCATAGTGGCGATCGTGTTATAGATATCGAAACAAAAATAAACAAAAAACAATTTAAGTGAAAATTCAACTAAAGGGGCTCCAGGTGTGAATTTCATCATATACAACAATCAAACCAACAGCTACTTACCGTATTACAAATATTTTTGACATTCCAAAACAGTAAGCACACTCCCTTTAACCCGCGCACTGCAGGGTGTTTGCACCGAACACGAACTGCAGGGGGGTTGATTTCCGCCCCCCCCCATGAGATCTCGAGAACTACGCTACGTAGCGACAAGCGGAAAACGGTATTCGATAGCTTGATACAAGTTCTATCGAAAGTATTTCAGTATTTTGTTTAGGTCAGGTCAAAATTGAGATCATCAGAGGTCATCAAAGGTAAAAGTTTCCAGTTTTTCCTGTTTTAGGACTTCGCTCCAGAAATTCCAATATATCTCGGAAACTATGCTAGTTAGAAACAAATGGAAAACAGTAATCGCCAGCCAGTTGAATTTTCAATCGACAAGTTGTGCTCAGATTTGATCTCAGGTCAATATTTGAGGCTCAAAAAAGTCAAAAGGTCAAAAAAGGGAAAAATGCTGCTTATTTGGCAAAATCGTGTTTCCCTATTTACTTTTTACTTAATAAAGATAACGGAAAACTGATTAGGCCATTGTGTTTATCTCTTCAAGGCGCTTTGAATAATATACATGGTGATCTTGTTAAGTCAACGTACAAATTTGACCTCAGTTCAAGGTCAAGTGGTGACCCAAGTAGGGCATCTTGCATATTTCAAGACGTGTATCGACGAGACAAACACATTGCTGTCTGTTTTACTTCTCTATCTTGATTATGTCGGGAGTTATTGACAACAAAAAAAGTGATGGTGACCTCGGATGACCTCAAATGACCCCATAGGGGTCACTGAAAAAAATTACACTTGGATCATCAAGAATATCCTATAATAACATTATCCATAAGTAATTGGACTAATATCATGCATATCCTTGAAATAGGAAGCATTTGTATATTTCCCTATTGACTTATTATGGGGAGGTTACGAAACTGACCTGACCTTAGGTCACCGATATCAAAATTCCGAGATAAAAAATTGTAAGTACTTATGCCCTCATGACATCCTGTAAGTTTCAAACTGATCGGTGAGAATCTCTGGCCTTGGAACAACTGCAAACATTTTTAGAGGTGGGGTCACTTGACCTGGTCTGGTGACCTGACCTGAGATGACCCGAGGTTATTTTTTTCTCAAAGTGTGTGCAATTGATGTCCTAACAGGTGTGTCACAACCCGGCGGCCTGAGGGGGGCTGAAATCAACCCCCTGCAGTGCGCGGGTTAAAGCCTAAATACAAAATTGATTAACATTTAAAAACCCATATTAGTGCAGATATTGGTTATACAAATATAATTAAACAATTCAAAAGATTGATTTAATACCAGGAAAAGTGTTAATTTAAAATGTAACTAATTTCAAAAACAAGGTTTTTGGCTATGATTAGCTAAGTTTAGTCAAGATCAAGAAAACTGCCATCTAGCGGTTGATGGGGTTTCAGAGACATCTATTGACCGGACGTCGTACTAGTCTCGAGTCGGTAGCTCGCCAAATGGGACACCAGGTGTAATCCGCAGTCGGGCTGTACAGAACACAGTACAGTCCATTCCCAATACAGAACATAGAGTAGAGGCAATATGATGTGCCGCTGGATTCAACCGCGCTGGCGTGGTTAATCATCAATCATCAATCATCCATCATCAAGTCAGGCCTCCCAGCGAGCTAAATTTGAACTTCGAACAGTATATTCGGCCTCCTTTTGTCTCTATTTTATTTTTGTATCGGATTGCGGAAAAGAAAACGGTGACAACTTTCACTCGAAAGCAGTATTGGGTGCCCCAGTAATCTTTTATATTTGTTGAATCAATACAATATGAAACACAAATGTCTGACGATTACGAACATGTTGGTCTGAATCACCAAAATGGCCACATTAGCTCGCAATGCTGGATTAAAGTTGATCTTGTTGGTAAATTTGAGCGGCCAATAAGGAATGGACTAGTTTCATGTCGCGCAACCATATAATTTTGGTTAACTTTTACATATGATTTTTCATAAAAAAGACGATGGTGATGTTAATTTGTATCAAAAGGTTGTATACTTAAATACCAAAAAAAAACGAATATACGAGTTGGCCTCTGATTGGACATAATCGTGTGGCGTCACACATGATGATTCAGTAGTACTATTCCGCACACTGCAGGGGGGGGGTGATTCCCCCCCCCCCCCCCCCACTCCACCCCCTCAGGTTTTTCGCAGATAGCGAAAAAATGGCGGCGCGCAGCGCCGCTGGGTTTTGGCACACCTGTTGGAAAATTAATTGCGCACACTTTAAAAAAAAATGGCCTCGGGTCATCTCAGGTCAGATTACCAGACCAGGTCAAGTGACCCCACCTCCAAAACCGTTTGCAGTTGTGCCAAAGCCAGAGTTTCTCACCGATCAGTTTGAAACTTACAGGGTGTCATGAGGGCATAAGTACTTACAACTCGCTTATCTCGGAATTCTGATATCGGTGACCTAAGGTCAGGTCAATTTCGTGACCTTCCCATAATAAGTAAATGGGGAAATATTAAAATGCTTCCTATTTCAAAGATATGCATGACATTAGTCCAATTACCTCTGGATCATGTTATCATAGGATATTATTGATCATCCAAGTGCAAGTTTTATTCAGTGACCCCTATGGGGTCATTTGAGGTCATCCGAGGTTTTGACCTCTGGAGCCTCAAATATTGACCCGCGGATCAAATTTGCGGACATTTTTTTCATTGTAAATTGCAATGGCTGGCGATCGCCTTTTTCCGTTTGTTTCTAGCTAGCATAGTTTCCGAGATATATGGGAATTTCTGTAGCGAAGACCTAAAAGAGGAAAAACTGTCAAATTTGACCTTTGATGTCCTCCGGTGACCTCAATTTTGACTTTTTAATGTATCAGGCATGATAGTTTAATTCGCAATCAATAATATAATGTATCAGGCATGATAGTTTGATTCGCAATCAATAATATAATGTATCAGGCATGATAGTTTAATTCGCAATCAATAATATAATGTATCAGGCATGATAGTTTGATTCGCAATCAATAATATAATGTATCAGGCATGATAGTTTAATTCGCAATCAATAATATAATGTATCAGGCATGATAGTTTGATTCGCAATCAATAATATAATGTATCAGGCATGATAGTTTAATTCGCAATCAATAATATAATGTATCAGGCATGATAGTTTTATTCGCAATCAATAATATAATGTATCAGGCATGATAGTTTTATTCGCAATCAATAATATAATGTATCAGGCATGATAGTTTTATTCGCAATCAATAATATAATGTATCAGCATGATAGTTTTACTCGATTAATTTCCTGATAGGGTCACCTTGAAAGTTGTCTTGAAATTTGGCTATAAGGGGTATTTCGAGCAGAATAAAACGAATAGGGCATTTGTTTGGACGATAGATGGATAATGGATATCCGTCGAAAAATGGGCATATTTCTCTTTTCTCCTTCATGGCCATAAAAAACTGAATGACAATGATGACGTCATGCATATGGTAGCTTGGATATGGAAACTATTGCACACAATAACGACGGACTTTAGAGCTTTAGGCATATATACGCAGGCTGCTTGTAACGTAAACAACTGTTGTGAGGACTCGAAACAAGTTTCGGGGAAATGAAACTTCTTTTAAAGGGGCCCACTAGTCCTGGGTCGAAATTACTTAGCGTACCGATGTAATTATTTCACCACAGCCCGTTTTTCGGTCTGCTCTACAAATCTGATATCTCAGTTCAAAACCCCATGTTAAAGGTGAACTATTCCCTTAACCCTATTGGTGGCAGGCTCCTGGCTACCCCTATTAGTGGCAGAGTATAAGGAGTTCAAACAAACTTCCAAGCAGCTCCTCCAAGCTCCATGCGGATAACTCCCGGGCAAGGCCATATAATACTAGGTAGAGCCGTCCCCTGCTGCGACAGACTGGGAAGTGACGTCACCGGGGAACACTTCTATCCGTCATAGGCATAGCAAACTAAATATATGAAATACTACTTCGCAAGTGACATACATGTAAAGTACATCACCAATAATCTATGTTAGACAGGATAAAACTATAAAGTCTCATATTTATGAAAAAGAAACTTTAAGGAATCCAAAAGGTTTCCCCCGGTGACGCCATTAGCGCCGATATGCAACAGCTTATAGGCATTGGGATGACAACGGCCCGACGCCCAGGATCACACACAATTTAAGAATAACGTGAGCCTGCGCCACGAATGTCAACTCACCACGAATGTTGTTCGTTATTGTATTTGTTTTATCCCTTCCTAAAATAAAGATCTACTACATTTTAATGTTGATATATAACATTGAAATAGTCTTGAATTTTATCGTATTTTTATACAGTAGGATATATTCAAAACAAACAATATAAAGTTGTTAGCATATGAACAAAGTAATCGGAATTTTTAATCTCGGGGGTTTCAAGGTTTAAACAAAGAAATAGCCAGAAACGTTTCTATAAAGAAGGAAAAATATTTCCTTCGCTTTTTGAAGGATATGGCAGTATCGTATTGTAAAGTCGTTTACAATTCCTGCGCGTATGCTCCAATGCACATTTGTGTGAAATTCCTGGTACCCGCTCAAAGGCAAAGGATATTCCAACAAAATATGTGGCTTAACCCATAAAAACTGTGTAATTCCAAGTAAATATATAGTAGTTGTTTTTTCAATTTGGAAAGGCATCACCATGAGAAGGAGTGGGATGTGATTATACAAAAGCATTAAGTGAATTGTGTTTGGTAAGTTTCAACTCCAGCTCCTTTGAAAAGCTTGGCTTTCTGTGAAGCATGGATTGTCACATTTTGTATTAATATTAACTTTTCAATGCATAACTACAGATTTACTGCAGTATACAAGCAAACAAACTTGAAGTAAAATTATTATTACCTGAAGATACATGTGTTAAATAAATATTTTAAAGGGAAATGCTAGCATGTGTTATGACTTATGAGGAATGAAACAGCATGCTTGACAATTGACATGCAGTTTTGTTAGGTAGTGGGTGACGGGTGTCATCGTGCAGCCAATATATCATATGTTAAATCATTCCTGAGTCCTGATTCCTGACCAATGTCAAGGACGGAAAAGTTAGGGGAGTCATATGTCCCTCCAACTTTGGTCAGATAAAATTGATTTCTTCCTTTGTATGTATTTATGTAATATGTATTATGCTGCAAATGAATATGAAATGATTGAGGTCACATTTTTCCATCCTGTCTTGCTTGCAGCCTCCGGCCCTCCACTACTTTAGTTTGTAAATATATTTGGTTCCTTTTTTCACAATTATACCGCCTTTTTGGAAGCTGTACATGTGTGTTTTATGATGTTAAACACATCTATTTTTGCCAGTGTGTTATCTACATAAATGAGTATAAAAGTTGCAAATCGGTCAAATTTTGGACATTTTTCGCTTCAACCCACAGCGGTCGGTATTTGGTCAACCAAAATGCCTCCCATTCGGTAGCGGTTGGTATCAGTCAGGATTTTTTTGGAAAATGACATCACTAGAGAGGGTTACCTTCGCCCTACGGGGACCGTTTCTCACCTTCGCCCTACGGGGGGGGGGCTGACAGCCCCCCCCCCCCCTGTTAGCTTTCAAATCAAGCAACATATAGCAATGCGGTAAGAACCAGCATGGTGCCTGCCATGAGAGGAATCTAACAGTATGCGATGTTTAGGTTTCAGGTCAGCGGGTGACCTTCCAGGTCAAGTGAATGACCTAAGATCGACCACGTCCAAAAATAGCGATTTTGCTCTGTCCGTCATCATTACCAAAGTGATGAGTATAAAACGGTTTGGTTATCGTCGAAATGTTGGTCGTTGTATTAGCTATCTGGTAATATATCGATGTTTAGGTCTGAGCCAGTTAATGACCTCTTGGGTCACGGAAATCGTCATCATGGATGGGAATTGCTATGCGTTTTGCATTACAGCACATGTACAGGGCGCTTAGTATAACTTCCGAACGGAGAGAGATAGAGAGACACCGTAAACAGTAACGTGTTGCCCGTCATAATAGAAATCCAAAGGCATCCCATATTGGGTATCTAGGTCAACTGGTGACCTTTGGGGACAGGTCAATGGCCTTTTGAGGTCTGACCTGATCTTGACGAAAAGGTCATAGGTACCGATCTAATAGTCCTATATACTTCAAATTTTTGCAGGATACGTATAATTGTTGTGAACTCAGCTACTGAAAATTTAAGCAAGATGCGTAGCAGGCATAAAAGTTATTCAAGAAAACCTCAGGGGGGCTGTTAGGCCCCATCCTCCGTAGGGCGAGGGTTAAATGCCCTTCTCAACACATATGGAACTGATATTTTCCACAGGAAAATTCGTGTGTCAACAATAGAGGTTCCATTTTATCCGCGGCCACTACACTCCACATGTTGTCTCATATTTTGTCCCGCAGGAATCAGCCTTTTATCGAACAACACCAGTCATTCACCTGTCGTTAACCTTTGTCAGATAACCGCGTACATTCTCGTCACGTCCCGATAATCTAATATGAGCCATTCACATGTCGTTAACCTTTGTCAGATAACCGCGTACATTCTCGTCACGTCCTGATAATCGAATCTGAGCCATTCACCTGTCGTTAACCTTTGTCAGATAACCGCGTACATCCCGATAATCGAATCTCAGCCATTCACCTGTCGTTAACCTTTGTCCGATAACCGCGTACATCCTGATAATCGAATCTCAGCCATTCACCTGTCGTTAACCTTTGTCCGATAACCGCGTAAATTCTCGTCACGTCCCGATAATCGAATATCAGCCATTCACATGTCGTTAACCTTTGTCAGATAACCGCGTACATCCCGATAATCGAATATCAGCCATTCACCTGTCGTTAACCTTTGTCCGATAACCGCGTACATTCTCGTCACGTCCCGATAATCGAATCTGAGCCATTCACATGTCGTTAACCTTTGTCCGTTAACCGCGTACATCCCGATAATCGAATCTCAGCCATTCACCTGTCGTTAACCTTTGTCCGATAACCGCGTACATCCCGATAATCGAATCTCAGCCATTCACATGTCGTTAACCTTTGTCAGATAACCGCGTACATCCCGATAATCGAATCTCAGTCATTCACATGTCGTTAACCTTTGTCCGATAACCGCGTACATCCCGATAATCGAATCTCAGCGTCCCTTTTCAAACAGCTGAATGTCAAGTGGCGCGCTCTGCGACCCTTTCTCTGCGACCCTTTCTCTGCGACCCTTTCTCTGCGACCCTTTCTCTCTATTGGTCGAGTGGGCTCTGATGCCCAATCCGGTAGCTGGTGGTGGTGACATGAAGCGGACTTTACCCAGGCCTGTGGGGTGTAATCTGTGTGACGGTGTCGGTATCAGGAGCGTGATACCGGGCTGGAGGCTCGGTCGATGTGTCGCAGTGGTCTCCCGGTGGCGGGTACACACGGCTGCGGACTGCTGTGGTGCTGCCGACTGCTGCCGACTGCTGTGTTGCTGCCGACTGATGCAGTGCTGCCGACTGCTGCGGACTGCTGCTGTGCTGCTGCCGACTGCTGTTGTGCTGCCGACTGCTGCGGTGCTGCCGACTGCTGCAGTGCTGCCGACTGTTGCCGACTGCTGTGGTGCTGCTGTGGTGCTGCTGTGGTGCTGTGATAGAGTCGGTACAGTACACCGGCTGACACTCTGTTGAGTGTCTGCGCGTCACACGGCTCCAGGCTGGTGCAGTGCTGAGCATCTGCAGTGATGCAGTGCTGAGAGCAGCAAACGCAATACAAACGCGGCAGAAAACTTCTATGAAAAGCGCACACAAAGAAGAGCACACGGCAAAAAACACGGCAGAACATACGGCAAAACAAATGGCAGGAAATACGCCAGAAAACACACCAGAAAAGAATATACCTATGAGGAGGATCCGTTACCAGCCTCCCAGGATACAAGGTGAGTCCTTATGGCAGGGTGTGGTGTCTCCCGAATGGTGACGGGTCATTGCCGGAAGGGGAGGACTAAGATGATGCTGACCTGTGCCGGCTTTGCCTGTGTGAGACAGAGTGGAGGGAAATTGTGCGGTCCTTTTCACAGACAGCCACTTCGCTCGGTGGTTTGAGCTAGACACTATCGTCAAGAAACGTCTTTCTGAACTATGGCATTTTGAAGAGAACAAATGCTATCAAATCGATAGACCCAGATTTAGAACTTTTGCAATACGTTTGTATTTTAGGGACATTTGAATTGTTTAACATTCCATACCCTTTCTTGCTCCATACACTATCATGGTCGATAGTTGTAGTCTTCCTCATGTTATACATTTGAGCAATGTTTATAAAAGAGCTACATGACAAACACCACCAATGTTATCCCTCTGTATAGTTTTGTTTCTCTTGCAAGCTTTGTAGAAAACGCTTAAGCCCAGGCTACACTATGCGTGATAGTACGCAAAGTACGCACGGTTTTTGCAAGTTTGCGTCTTTTGCGTATTCTAAAAATGTTCAGCTGATAGAAAATGCATTGACTGAGCTACACTGGAATAGTACGCAAAGTACGCATGAAATATCACGCAAACTTGCAAAAGACGCAGCACGGAAGTACGCAATTCTGCAAAAGACGCAAGTACGCAAGTACGCAAGTACGCAAAAAAGTTCAGAGTTTTGAACTTGTTTCCGGTTTTTTTGTTGCAAGATTTCGTAGTCTGAGACAGTTGGTGGCGCATCGCCGGCATCTGTATTGTCAATAGCTCTTGGTAGAATATAGATAGAGACGTGCGAATGGCACCAATGTGTTTGTCTCGTCCAGATGCATCGCCCCAAATGCAACATGACATACCTGGTCACCAAATGACATTGACCTGAGGTCAAATTTTGACGTTGACCTAACCAGGACACCATTACATTTTGCGAAGCGCATTGACGAGACAAACACGATGGTGTCAACATTATTGCTCTATGTTTAACCGATACAAAGTTATTCACGATTTTTTTGTTAAAGAAAATGTCATCGTAACCTCTGGAGCCTAAACTATTGAGTATTGACCCACGTGAAATCCCTGACTACTTTTAAGCCTGAGTACTCAAGCACTGATGCGTATTCATCAAAAGGATCAGTCTCATTACCATTTCAACACTATACTACGCAAATCCCGGACGGTGTCAAAAAACGGTACGCAAAAGACGCAAACTTGCAAAAACCGTGCGTACTTTCCGGAACGAGCACGCATAGTGGAGCCTGGACTTTACTGTAAACGGCAGACCGCTTGGGACCCTAATTTGCGTCGATAACTTTTGAAGGTACCAACGGGCATGAATGAATGTATCACAATGCGCGTTTCAGGCCCTGCTCCAATTTGTAATATTAAGGTTGGCGAATGTCAAACGCAAATTTAGGGCACTTTCCATTCACTCATGACATCAAACCTCGCGGCGCAGGGAATTATATCCGTGGTAGAGGCTATCATGAAAAAGCTGAGCTATGCTCTGACGTCAGAGCCCTGGCTGACCTTGAATCGGCACTGTCCGACCCGTGACCGGTCAGTTGCGAGTGGTGGGCGGATTCAAGGGCGAGGCTATAGACTTATAGAGCGACCAGGCGTTGTTAGCCTCTATCCGAGCTGGAATTATCTAACATTACGAGTGAATGAGAAGTGTCCTTAATTTTCGTTTTACATTAGCCAACCTTAAAGGGAAATATTCACCTTTTGATCTATTTGTTTCTGCATTATCTTATGCCACATGTATGGTATTAAATTGATCGAGTCTCAATTAAAAAAATGAAATCACAACTTTTTCTATTCGTTTTTTGTTTTGAAAAAAAAATACATATACTTCTTTCGGAGTTAATGATAGGTATTTTCCCTTCACTCTTGGAAGCGCGACATATTCTTTCGCGCTTTTCTTTCAATCTGTTCAACGTTGAATAACTCTCGTTGAATTACCTCAACAAATCGCATACACGAAATACGCCGTCGTAGAATCCAAGTTAATCCACAGAATGCGTCACGGTTTTCTGAAGAATAACAAAATTATTGATTGATTGATTGGGAAACGGTTCAGATAAATGATTCATGTGTGCATTGTAATGTATTGAATACCAGTATGTTGAACATTAATGGGGAAAACATCCGGCGCCACAGGGGGGGGGGGGGGCAGGAGGGGCAGCTGCCCCTCCAACCGCCAGCTGGGCCCTTTTTGGCCATCTCTCAGCCTGTCTCGGGGCGCGATGAAGCAGCGCAAGCTCAACTCTGTGGCAGTCTGCCAAGTGCCATGTCCATCAGGAGACGTGCGAGGTTCCTGATCGGGATATGGCGCGCGAATATGCGTCCCTGGACGGTTTTCGTCGTTCCACCTTCGGAACGTTTTGATGTCATCTGAGATCAGGCACATAGCCAAGGGGCGGCGGGTGCGCCCCCCCCCCCCCCCCCCTGGAGGCCAGGAGGGCCCTTTTCGGCGCACTGCGCACGCTGAAAAGGGCCGACGAGACCGCGCAAAGCGCGATATCATGGGCTCTTTACCACCTTTAGAGAGTTTAGAACACTTTAGAGGCCCTTTAGGGCCACCAGGGCCCTCTCTGAAAGACCAGAGGGCCCCTTGGACGTTCAAAAG
This sequence comes from Chirona hameri, assembly GCA_036785665.1. Lineage (NCBI taxonomy): Eukaryota > Metazoa > Arthropoda > Thecostraca > Balanomorpha > Balanidae > Chirona > Chirona hameri. The sequence continues at coordinate 9,675 of JAXIVJ010001296.1, read as the reverse complement.
AGCCCTGTGCATGTCAAAGGGGCTCCTGCCCAGACCGAAAGGGCCCCTGAGCGGGTCAGAGGGCCCCTGAACACGTCGAACGGGCTCCCTAGATATCACAGGGGCCCCTGGGCAGGTCGAGAGGCCCCTGAGCATGTCTGCAGGGCGACAAAGCAGCCAGTGCAGTCCATTGCTAGGTCATAAGGGCCCCTGAGCAGGTTGGGGGTCCCTGAACAGACCAGAGGGTCCCTGCGAAGTTACAGGGACCCACGTGCAGGTCAGAGGGGCCCCTGACCAGAGCGAAGGGGCCCCTAGGTGGGTCAGAAGGGCCTCTGAACATGCCGAATGGGTCCCTAGTCAGCACGGAGGGGCACCAAGGCAGGTCGGAGGGCCCTCGGAGCATGCCGCAAGGCGACAAAGCAGCCAGCGCAGTCCCTTGCCAGGTCAGAAGGGCCCGTTAGAAGGCTGGAGGGCCCCTGGAGAGACCAGAGGGCTCCTGGAAAGTTCAAAGGGCCCCTGTGCAGATCGGAGGGGCCCCTGACCAGACCAAAAGGACCTCTGGGCTGTTAAGAAGGGACCCTGAACGTGCTGAATTGGTCCCTAGCCAGCACGGAGGGGCCCAAGGCAGGTCGGAGGGCCCTTTGAACATGTTGGCAGGGCGACGAAGCAGCCACCGCAATTAGACCAGAAGAGTCGCTGGGCAGATCGGAGTGGCTCCTGGGCAAGTCAGAGGGGCCCCTGGCTAGACCGAAAGGGTCCCTGGGCCGGTTGGGAGGGCCCTTGAACATGCCAGATGAGTTCCTAGCAAGACTGGAGGGGCGCCTGGGTAGGTCGGAGGGGCCCCTGAACATGTCGGCAGGGTGACAAAGCAGCCAGTGCAGTCTCTGGTCAGGTCGGAAGGACCTCTGGACAGGCCAAATGGCCCCTTGACACACAAGAAGGGCTTGTTGGAAGGTCAGAGGAGTCCCTGGTCAGACCGGAAGGACCAAAAACGCGTAGAGATCCCAGATGAAGATTAAATACAAAGAGGACTTACTCCACAATACAAAATATTAAAAGCGGAGCTTTCGGGTATATTGTAACACCCTTCGTCAGGGTGTTACAATATACCCGAAAGCTCCGATTTTATTTTGTCTTGTAGAGTAAGCCCTCTTTGTATTTGTGGGTGATAGTGGGTGATATAATACAAAGAGGGCTTTCTTGTTGAGTAAGCCCTCTTTGTATTATATCACCCACTCCACATCATGTCTTTTCGCTTCGCGGATCCCAGATGAGTCCCTGAACACGAACAGGTCGGAAGGGCGTTGGGGCCCTAGACGATCTGAAGAGACCCTGGGCCTTTCAACAGTAAGAATGCAGTTGTCCAGGGAATAACACTAAAAATTTCGCGCCGCTTCGCTGCGCAATTGAACTACAAAGTCAATTATATGCGGGTTAGAAAAAAACGCCCGTTTCTCGGCGCATTTATGTGTTCACTTTAGCACTTTTTTACCGCACTTTTAAACGCACAATATAGCATTTTTAGAGGTCTGCACCATACGCAGTGTGACGCATTGATGAGAAAGCATATCCAGGGCATTAGACTCAAAATTTTCGCGCCGCTCCGGGCGCAATTTGTTTAAAAGTTCCAGGTTCCAGGCTTAAAAATATTCCAAGTTGGTATAGCTGATTCCAAATTGGTGTCACTGGTTCCAAAGTTTATATAGTAGTTTGCTAACTCCAGCTCCTAAAAGTGGGTATGGCCCATATCATTCCTGTCATACTGCATTTTCCATCCTAGTAACGTGCCTTTTCATCCGTTTTGTTTGGCCCTTTCAACGCTTTAAAAGCGGCCCTTTCAACGCTCGGGAAGGGGTCCTTTCGAGGCGCCCCCCCCCCCCCCTGGACGAAATCCTGGCTGGGTGCCTGTCTGAGATGATAGCACCGAAAGAAAATGTGATGACTAGTAAATTCCTTCTGGGAACTAGTGAACTATAGTTAACATACTTCGTACATGTCGCAAGAAATTAAAAAAGTTATAGTTGATAACTTAATCACATTGAGTAAAAACTTGAACTGTGTGACGCCAAAATACCACTTGAAAATACAGGCTGTGATGCTCTATTTAAAGTGTTCAAGTTTTATCATAAATAAATGGTAATCCTTGCGGGGACGAGAAAGACGGAAATGATATTAAATATATATTACATTATATTGCAGGCTGGGTGGGCCCTTTTGGCCAAGGGCTCCTTTTCTGGAAAAACTGCCCCCCCCCCCCCAACCGAAAATATGTGGCGCCGTCCCTGCCGTCAGGGGCCAAACTAAACTGCCGATTGCAATGCACTTTTTCAAATGCCTGTTGATTGTTCATAACAGTTCGGTACATATTCCCAAAAGATAGAGTGCCAGGAAACATATTACATAATTGCATTCCCTTTAATGATACAAATTAGCGCAGAGTCTGAAACGTCCAATGCGAGAAATTCGTCCACGCCAGTTGGTCCCTTCCAAAGTTGTCGCCGAAAATTAGCGTCCCAAGCGGTCTGCCCTTCACAGTAGTTATGCATGCATATCTTCAACGGGCACACTATTTCAGCAAAACGTGTATAATGCCGTCACCTACATATCAGCGACTTATATGATCATACATATGTTTCTCTATAAGGAAGCATATTTCTAATTAATTTGTGTGCGCTTTAGTAGTGTTCTTGCAAAGTGCATATCTGAAATCTGAAGAAGTGTAATCATTTCAAGTATAAAGGTACATACACTTGCTATGGTAAATATGTTACGCCATATATCAAATGTAAGCCTAGCCAAACATATACCTAGTATTACATAGCAGAAAAGCTTATCCGCCTCATCACACTCGGGGTGATTGTTTCAAATGTTAACAAACTAGCTGATGATCGGTGATTTTCAAGCAACAAGCTGTTCGCAGTGTAAATACTGTTACAAGTGCAGTACTTGGCAGTAGTGGCAGTAGTAAGAAGCGGATAAGATACCAATACTTGGCAGTAGTGGCAGTAGTAAGAAGCGGATAAGATACCAATAATTGGCAGTAGTGGCAGTAGTAAGAAGCGGATAAGATACCAATACTCGGCAGTAGTGGCAGTAGTAAGAAGCGGATAAGATACCAATACTTGGCAGTAGTGGCAGTAGTAAAAAGCGGATAAGATACCAATACTTGGCAGTAGTGGCAGTAGTAAGAAGCGGATAAGATACCAATACTCGGCAGTAGTGGCAGTAGTAAGAAGCGGATAAGATACCAATACTTGGCAGTAGTGGCAGTAGTAAGAAGCGGATAAGATACCAATACTTGGCAGTAGTGGCAGTAGTAAGAAGCGGATAAGATACCAATACTCGGCAGTAGTGGCAGTAGTAAGAAGCGGATAAGATACCAATACTTGGCAGTAGCGGCAGTAGTACGAAGCGGATAAGATACCAATACTTGGCAGTAGTGGCAGTGGTAAGAAGCGGATAAGATACCAATACTCGGCAGTAGTGGCAGTAGTATGAAGCGGATAAGATACCAATACTCGGCAGTAGTGGCAGTAGTAAGAAGCGGTTAAAATACCAATACTTGGCAGTAGTGGCAGTAGTATGAAGCGGATAAGATACCAATACTCGGCAGTAGTGGCAGTAGTAAGAAGCTGATAAGATACCAATACTTGGCAGTAGTGGCAGTAGTATGAAGCGGATAAGATACCAATACTCGGCAGTAGTGGCAGTAGTAAGAAGCGGATAAAATAACAATACTCGGCAGTAGTGGCAGTAGTAAGAAGCGGATAAGATACCAATACTTGGCAGTAGTGGCAGTAGTAAGAAGCGGATAAGATACCAATACTCGGCAGTAGTGGCAGTAGTAAGAAGCGGATAAGATACCAATACTTGGCAGTAGTGGCAGTAGTAAGAAGCGGATAAGATACCAGTACTCGGCAGTAGTGGCAGTAGTAAGAAGCGGATAAGATACCAATACTTGGCAGTAGTGGCAGTAGTAAGAAGCGGATAAGATACCAGTACTCGGCAGTAGTGGCAGTAGTAAGAAGCGGATAAGATACCAGTACTCGGCAGTAGTGGCAGTAGTAAGAAGCGGATAAGATACCAATACTTGGCAGTAGTGGCAGTAGTATGAAGCGGATTAGATACCAATACTCGGCAGTAGTGGCAGTAGTAAGAAGCGGATAAGATACCAATACTTGGCAGTAGTGGCAGTAGTAAGAAGCGGATAAGATACCAATACTTGGCAGTAGTGGCAGTAGTAAGAAGCGGATAAGATACCAATACTTGGCAGTAGTGGCAGTAGTAAGAAGCGGATAAGATACCAGTACTCGGCAGTAGTGGCAGTAGTAAGAAGCGGATAAGATACCAATACATGGCAGTAGTGGCAGTAGTAAGAAGCGGATAAGATACCAATACATGGCAGTAGTGGCAGTAGTAAGAAGCGGATAAGATACCAATACTCGGCAGTAGTGGCAGTAGTAAGAAGCGGATAAGATACCAATACTCGGCAGTAGTGGCAGTAGTAAGAAGCGGATAAGATACCAATACTCGGCAGTAGTGGCAGTAGTAAGAAGCGGATAAGATACCAATACTCGGCAGTAGTGGCAGTAGTAAGAAGCGGATAAGATACCAGTACTCGGCAGTAGTGGCAGTAGTAAGAAGCGGATAAGATACCAATACTCGGCAGTAGTGGCAGTAGTAAGAAGCGGATAAGATACCAATACTTGGCAGTAGTGGCAGTAGTAAGAAGCGGATAAGATACCAGTACTCGGCAGTAGTGGCAGTAGTAAGAAGCGGATAAGATGCCAATATTTGGCAGTAGTGGCAGTAGTAAGAAGCGGATAAGATACCAGTACTCGGCAGTAGTGGCAGTAGTAAGAAGCGGATAAGATACCAGTACTCGGCAGTAGTGGCAGTAGTAAGAAGCGGATAAGATACCAGTACTCGGCAGTAGTGGCAGTAGTAAGAAGCGGATAAGATACCAGTACTCGGCAGTAGTGGCAGTAGTAAGAAGCGGATAAGATACCAGTACTCGGCAGTAGTGGCAGTAGTACGTAGCGGATAAGATACCAATACTTGGCAGTAGTGGCAGTAGTAAGAAGCGGATAAGATACCAGTACTCGGCAGTAGTGGCAGTAGTAAGAAGCGGATAAGATACCAATACTTGGCAGTAGTGGCAGTAGTAAGAAGCGGATAAGATACCAATACTTGGCAGTAGTGGCAGTAGTAAGAAGCGGATAAGATACCAATACTCGGCAGTAGTGGCAGTAGTATGAAGCGGATAAGATACCAATACTTGGCAGTAGTGGCAGTAGTAAGAAGCGGATAAGATACCAGTACTCGGCAGTAGTGGCAGTAGTAAGAAGCGGATAAGATACCAATACTTGGCAGTAGTGGCAGTAGTAAGAAGCGGATAAGATACCAATACTTGGCAGTAGTGGCAGTAGTAAGAAGCGGATAAGATACCAATACTTGGCAGTAGTGGCAGTAGTAAGAAGCGGATAAGATACCAGTACTCGCCAGTAGTGGCAGTAGTAAGAAGCGGATAAGATACCAATACTTGGCAGTAGTGGCAGTAGTAAGAAGCGGATAAGATACCAATACTTGGCAGTAGTGGCAGTAGTAAGAAGCGGATAAGATACCAGTACTCGGCAGTAGCGGCAGTAGTATGAAGCGGATAAGATACCAGTACTCGGCAGTAGTGGCAGTAGTAAGAAGCGGATAAGATACCAATACTTGGCAGTAGTGGCAGTAGTAAGAAGCGGATAAGATACCAATACTTGGCAGTAGTGGCAGTAGTAAGAAGCGGATAAGATACCAATACTTGGCAGTAGTGGCAGTAGTAAGAAGCGGATAAGATACCAGTACTCGGCAGTAGTGGCAGTAGTAAGAAGCGGATAAGATACCAATACTTGGCAGTAGTGGCAGTAGTAAGAAGCGGATAAGATACCAATACTTGGCAGTAGTGGCAGTAGTAAGAAGCGGATAAGATACCAGTACTCGGCAGTAGCGGCAGTAGTATGAAGCGGATAAGATACCAGTACTCGGCAGTAGTGGCAGTAGTAAGAAGCGGATAAGATACCAACGCACTGCCGACTCGAGTGAGATGGTTCAGTTCCATCCGTGACTTAGCGAATACTCATGTAACGTTTGGAATGTGTTTGGTTTCTTCCCTCTGCCTTTCAGTCATACAGTTCGACAGGACAGTTCGATTTAGCACAAAACGTACTGATATTCTTTTTACTTCTTTGGATACATTTTCTTGGTTTAGAGCTCATAAATAAGAAACGTAATGCATTTCAACTGGCGTTATAAAAAACTAACACTGAAAGAACATCACCTGGCATGAAATAGAGACGGCAAGAACATCACCTGGCATGAAATAGAGACGGCAAGAACATCACCTGGCATGAAATAGAGACGGCAAGAACATCACCTGGCATGAAATAGAGACGGCAAGAACATCACCTGGCATGAAATAGAGACGGCAAGAACATCACCTGGCATGAAATAGAGACAGTAATAGAACATCACCTGGCATGAAATAGAGACTGAAATAACATCACCTGGCATGAAATAGAGACGGCAAGAACATCACCTGGCATGAAATAGAGACAGCAAGAACATCACCTGGCATGAAATAGAGACGGCAAGAACATCACCTGGCATGAAATAGAGACGGCAAGAACATCACCTGGCATGAAATAGAGACAGCAAGAACATCACCTGGCATGAAATAGAGACGGCAAGAACATCACCTGGCATGAAATAGAGACGGCAAGAACATCACCTGGCATGAAATAGAGACGGCAAGAACATCACCTGGCATGAAATAGAGACGGCAAGAACATCACCTGGCATGAAATAGAGACGGCAATAGAACATCACCTGGCATGAAATAGAGACGGCAAGAACATCACCTGGCATGAAATAGAGACGGCAATAAAACATCACCTGACATGAAATAGAGACGACAAGAACATCGCCTGGCATGAAATAGAGACAGTAATAGAACATCACCTGGCATGAAATAGAGACGACAAGAACATCACCTAGCATGAAATAGAGCCGGCAAGAACATCACCTGGCATGAAATAGAGACGACAAGAACATCACCTGACATGAAATAGTGACGGCAAAAACATCACCTGGCATGAAATAGAGACGGAAAGAACATCACCTGGCATGAAATAGAGACGGAAAGAACATCACCTGGCATGAAATAGAGACGGCAAGAACATCACCTGGCATGAAATAGAGACGGCAAGAACATCACCTGGCATGAAATAGAGACAGCAAGAACATCACCTGGCATGAAATAGAGACAGCAAGAACATCACCTGGCATGAAATATAGACGGCAAGAACATCACCTGGCATGAAATAGGGAAGGCAAGAACATCACCTGGCATGAAATAGAGATGGCAAGAACTTAGAACTTCACCTGGCATGAAATAGAGACGACAAGAACTTAGAACATCACCTGGCATGAAATAGGGACGACAAGAACATCACCTGGCATGAAATAGGGAAGGCAAGAACATCACCTGGCATGAAATAGAGACGACAAGAACTTAGAACTTCACTTGGCATGAAATAGGGACGACAAGAACATCACCTGGCATGAAATAGAGACGACAAGAACTTAGAACTTCACTTGGCATGAAATAGGGACGACAAGAACATCACCTGGCATGAAATAGAGACGACAAGAACTTAGAACTTCACCTGGCATGCAAAAAGAACGACAAGAACATCACCTGGCATGAAATAGGGAAGGCAAGAACATCACCTGTCATGAAATAGAGACGACAAGAACTTAGAACTTCACCTGGCATGAAATAGGGACGACAAGAGCATCACCTGGCATGAAATAGGGAAGGCAAGAACATCACCTGCCATGAAATAGAGACGACAAGAACTTAGAACTTCACCTGACATGAAATAGGGACGACAAGAACATCACCTGGCATGAAATAGGGAAGGCAAGAACATCACCTGGCATGAAATAAAGACGGCAAGAACATCACCTGGCATGAAATAGGGAAGGTAAGAACATCACCTGGCATGAAATAGAGACGGCAAGAACTTAGAACATCACCTGGCATGAAATAGAGACGGCAATAGAACATCACCTGGCATGAAATAGAGACAAGAACATCACCTAGCATGAAATAGGGACGGCAAGAACTTCACCTGGCATGAAATAGAGACGGCAAGAACATCACCTGGCATGAAATAGAGACAAGAACATCACCTGGCATGAAATAGGGACGGCAAGAACTTCACCTGGCATGAAATAGAGACGGCAATAGAACATCACCTGGCATGAAATAGAGACGGCAAGAACATCACCTGGCATGAAATAGAGACGGCAATAGAACATCACCTGGCATGAAATAGAGACGGCAATAGAACATCACCTGGCATGAAATAGAGACGGCAAGAACATCACCTGGCATGAAATAGAGACGGCAAGAACATCACCTGGCATGAAATAGAGACAAGAACATCACCTGGCATGAAATAGGGACGGCAAGAACTTCACCTGGCATGAAATAGAGACGGCAAGAACATCACCTGGCATGAAATAGAGACAAGAACATCACCTGGCATGAAATAGAGACAAGAACTTCACCTGGCATGAAATAGAGACGGCAAGAACTTCACCTGGCATGAAATAGAGACGGCAAGGACATCACCTGGCATGAAATAGAGACTGAAATAACATCACCTGGCATGAAATAGATACGACAAGAACTTAGAACTTCACCTGGCATGAAATAGAGACGACAAGGACTTAGAACATCACCTGGCATGAAATAGGGAAAGCAAGAACATCCCCTGGCATGAAATAGAGACGGCAAGAACTTAGAACATCACCTGGCATGAAATAGGGACGGCAAGAACATCACCTGGCATGAAATAGGGACGGCAAGAACATCACCTGGCATGAAATAGAGACGGCAATAGAACATCACCTGGCATGAAATAGAGACGGCAAGAACATCACCTGGCATGACATAGGGACGGCAATAGAACATCACCTGGCATGAAATAGGGACGGCAATAGAACATCACCTGGCATGAAATAGAGACGGCAATAGAACATCACCTGGCATGAAATAGAGACGGCAAGAACATCACCTGGCATGAAATAGAGACGGCAAGAACATCACCTGGCATGAAATAGAGACGACAAGAACATCACCTGGCATGAAATAGAGACGGCAAGAACATCACCTGGCATGAAATAGAGACAAGAACATCACCTGGCATGAAATAGAGACAAGAACATCACCTGGCATGAAATAGAGACGGCAAGAACTTCACCTGGCATGAAATAGAGACGGCAAGAACATCACCTGGCATGAAATAGAGACGACAAGAACATCACCTGGCATGAAATAGGGAAGGCAAAAACATCACCTGGCATGAAATAGAGACGGCAAGGACATCACCTGGCATGAAATAGAGACTGAAATAACATCACCTGGCATGAAATAGATACGACAAGAACTTAGAACTTCACCTGGCATGAAATAGAGACGACAAGGACTTAGAACATCACCTGGCATGAAATATAGACGGAAAGAACACCCCCTGGCATGAAATAGGGACGGAAAGAACATCACCTGGAATTAAATAGAGACAAGAACTTAGAACTTCACCTGGCATGAAATAGAGACGGCAAAAACATCACCTGGCATGAAAT
>JAXIVJ010001295.1:10000-144241 GCA_036785665.1 Chirona hameri | reverse complement strand
GCGAATTTAGTGACGTCACTACACACGAGTTTGACACAAAAATCAGCTAAACTTTAGCAGGCCGTACAAAATGCTATATTTGAAGCAAAATGCAATTGAAAAACGCCCAAATATAGGAAATGGCAAGGGCTACAAAATGGCTGTCTTGAACTTTTGCAAATTTTGGTTGTTGACCCCCAAAAATAACAAATGCAAGAGAGAAAAAATGCACTCAAAATAAACATTTTCAAACATTAAAAAAACGGAAAATATGTTAAAGAACCTCTTAATTTTTGACTGACTTATCGCTCCCTAAGTATGAGTAACCTCAATGACGTCATATTTTGAAATTGCGGTTTTTTGGGGCTTTTAGTGACTAGATACAAACAAATAAATGCCAGCACTGTATTTCTGAGACAAAACTGGTCTAGCAACATGCCTTTTTTGTTTAGATTTATCAATTACAAATGTTGACCTTCGGTGACCCGAATTTGACCTGAAATTGACATTTACTTCACGTAACTGAAGTTAGGTGGTAAAATGACTATCACTATCGAATTATACGTGGAAAATAACTCATAAAACATGTGTTGCATGACTTTCGTAGATATTTTGAGCATAGTGACCTTTTTGTGACCTGACCTTGACCAACAGTCTCACTTTAGCTCAGGCGAGATATGTATCATAACCTTTGGCAGCACTTTGGGTGAAACTGGTCGCAATCGAAGGCTTTGGATGTAAAGAATGGCCCATAAACTCAAATACGCCGATTTTTGACATTTTACCTGACATTTGACCTTACTTTTTTTTTAGCATGCTTCAGATTCGTCTCATTGGGAGCTTTTGTTTGCCGCCTTGCGCGTCTCGCTGCGATCATTGGTGCGGAGAGATAACCGGGGGGGGGGGGGCGTTTAACGCGCCCCCCCTCCAGTCCAATGGCGTTTCTGCTGAGACCCCAGTCAATGCCAGGTTAAGAACTCATTATTTTGAACCTCGCTGGAATCGGATTTGGAATAGATTAGTTGGTAAATTTGTCTCTTGGAATTAGCTTCGGAATTAGACCCAGCCGGCTCTAAGCATGGAATTGAAATTGATTTCACTTCAGCGGAATCGAGCAAGTCTGACACGGATTGGACAAGACTTCCCGACACCCTCTTTCTTTGTGCAGCCGGGCCTAATTTGCCGGATGATGCATGTTCCACCGGTGTTAATGACAGAGCTGGGGCATTCCAGGAGAGATACACAAATCTCGAAATAACACCCTTCATATCAGATTTTCGATAGAAATCTTTCCGGGGGGAGGGGGGGGGGGGGGGGAGGGGTGGTTATCTGGGCCGTATATCATGCTTTGAAAATTTTCGGCCTCGGCCTTCGAATAGTTTTCGAGTCACAGGCTCGGGACAACTTTTTAATGTCATGCAAAACTCGTAATTTTCAGAGGGCAATATCTCCATCTAAATCATGCGAGTCACATAAACCTACATATCATCAGAATCTTCAGCAACCATAATTAATATATATTTTTTTTTTAATTCGAAGAAAAACAAATTCATGCCAGAATCGACTTTGATACCAGCCTTCGGTTGGTAACAAAGTTGGAGGATAAGTTTTTTTCTAAATATTTAGCTAAATATTTTAAATAATAAAAAAAAAAAAAAAAAAAGTATAGCTAAATATTTTGATTATTATTTTGAATTTGAAAACAAATCATGGGGTCTTTGGCTATAACTTTGCACGTAATTGTCCTAGAGACAGGCCTAGAGATTCAACGGCATTATGCTTATCTCGTCGACCTGCTTTCAATGATATTTAACATGAGCCCTGTGAGTCGCTCTGTGACCTTAAAGGGAAGTGTCGACCTTAACATGGGGTTTTTAACTGAGATAGCGGAACTGTAGCTTGGATATTATAAATCATATGATCCAATGTTCGTTTTGCTCAAAACTCTACCTCAACGGCTCTGGAGCAGATTTCGAACGAACCGCCAAGGTTTATACAGATGGGAGGTTTATACCAGATTGACTGATGGCGGCAACATTATATCCCAAAGGAACTTGGCTCTATTGTCGCCAAACTTTGGGGGCCTTGGCAACTGCCGTCCGCCCCGCAGTTTTTGCCCCGCATGAGAATAGGGTGTTCAGACTAGCATTCGCACGGTGTGTACAGTAAGTTTTGACCAATCAGTGATGAGTCTGGCTCTAGCGAGCTCAACGGTGATTGTCAAGCTTATTGTACACAGCAGAACACAGGTTATAATTTATGCGTTAAAAGTGAGGACGCTTATCAATTATAACTTGAAATATCTTTCGAGTAGGGAAGTTTTCATGCAAAATGTGATGAATTTACAATATATTTTGGTCTCGCTTGGCGATTTCAAGTGCTAACTCCATTTGTGTGGAAAAGGCCATTATTTCCCTTTAAGCATGTATGTTCTGACTTCTCCCAATATTTATTTTTATTTTATTTATTTGTATTTTTAATTGTTAACTTGTGCTGAGCACGGCATGAGACCGGCAAGCCTGAGGTTCAGACACAGCTTCAGGCACGCCGTGCCTGAATTTGGGCCCCAGTGCCGGCTCCGTGGTCCTGACATTTGCATCTCTAGTGGTTAGAGACCTCTCAGCCGCCAGTTTCCCACAAGTCAGGGGTGGGTGCCTCTGCACGCGCGCACGTGCACACCCCTATTCTGTATCTCAGGAACGGCTGAGCCGATTATGTTCAAATTTGGTGTGTGGTTAGGGACCTCTCAGCCGCCGCCTTTCCACAAGTCAGGGGTGGGGTGGCTTTGCACGTGCGCACGTGCACACCCCTATTATATATCTCTGGAACGGCTGAGCCGATTGCGTTCAAATTTGGTGTGTGGTTAGGGACCTCTTAGCCCCCACTTTCCCACATGTCAAATGTGGGTACCTCTGCACGTGCGCACCCTTTTTTGGTATATCAGAAACTACTTGACCGATCGCGTTGAAATTCCCCATACATTTCCTTCGCGCTTTTTCGTTCATCGCCAACTACGGCGCTTTACTGGTGTATAATTTATGATGAAGATCTGTGATCGAAATATTAATATAACGCTTTTTGGTACTATTATATTTTAATTTCGAGGAAAACGTCATAAATGATAAAACTAATGATAATTTGCCTATACATGTTCCTCGCACAAGCACTAACCAATATCAAGAACATCGAATCAAGAATTGACCGCCAACAAGTGCTTGCTGAAACTTTAAAGAATCCCAAAAAACTTGCTAAAACGCTTCTAAGAATAGAGTTCTTTTACTGTTTGTAGAAAGTATGACGTAGTGCCGAGTTTTATAGAGGATGCTCTCAAGCCGATTAACAAGGTATTTTCGAATAATAGCCACATTAGAAACCATTCTGAATCATTCGCGACAACTCTACTCAACCAGTAAGGCGCCATAGTTGGCGATGAACGAGCGAGCGCGAAATCAATGTATGGTGAATTTCAACCCGATCGGGCAAGTAGTTTCTGAGATACAAAAAAGGTGCGCACGTGCGCACGTGCAGAAACACCCCACCCATGACTTGTGGGTAGGCGGCGGTGAAGGGTCCCTAACCACACACCAAATTTGAACACAATCAGCTCAGCCATTCCTGAGATATAGAATAGGGGTGAGCACGTGCGCCCGTGCAGAGGCACTCCACCTCTGACTTGTGGAAAGGCAACGACTGAGAGGTCCCTAACCACATACCAAATTAGAACGCAATCGGTTCAGCCGTTCCTGAGATATAAAATAGGGGTGTGCACGTGCGCACGTGCAGAGGCATCCCACCCCTGACTTGTGGAAAATTGGCGGGTGAGGGGTCCCTAACCACACACTAAGTTTGCACACAATCGGCTCAGCCGTTGCAGAGTTTTTGCGAGAAAACACGTTTAACACCCCACACGCGGCACGCGCAGTGGTAGTCACCCACATGAGTCGGCACCGGTCTCAAACAGGGTAGGTTGGATGGGGCTGCTCAGCAAAGAAGTCAGCTTGTCAATCGGACGTGTGGTTGCAGAGATATGAGCTTCTCAAAAGCGTCGCCACGGGTCGGGCCGGGTCGGGCCGGGTCGGGCCGGGTCGGGCCGGGTCGGGCCGGGTCGGGTCGGGTCGGGTCGGGTCGGGTCGGATCGGGTCGGATCGGGTCGGGCCGGGCCGGGCCGCTCATTCATATTTTTCCAATATACCACGGAAAGATGAGCGAGCGCGAAGCGCTCGCTCGTAATGAAGCCATTGCCGAGTCTTTCCGTCGTAAAGCCTCCTTGGAGAGAAGACCAGCAAGCTTGCAGAATGAGGTCTCTTCTTTCTTGGTGGGTGATACTTTGACTGAGATAGCCTATACTTGCAATCGAATCTTCGACATCACCATCCGTGAGAATCGCCCTCATCTCATCAACAAGTTTAACAAAAGACGTCAGGGCAAGACCGACAGACCCGAGACAGCGGACAACAATGCCGTACCATCTCAGACGCCTGGTAACAGTGACAGGTCAAACAACAAGAGGGTCAACAACTTATTCTCCCTGGTTTTCGATGCACCAAATTTAGCCATACTGTCGAAATGACCTAACTTCGAGGTGTCACAGTATTTCCAAGAAGGTACTACTAGAAGTAGAAAAAAGCGTCGACAAATTGGCCTACGCCAAACGGTGGATAGAGGACATAACCCGTCGGAAGCGAAGCGCAGGACCAAATCAAGCAACCAATGAGCCAGCCGGAGATGGAGAAGCCCGACATCAAAATTCTCGATGTTCTCGATGTGCCTTCGTTAACCGGCTCATCCAACCTCGAAGTAATCTGGACTTTGATCAGCTGTGCTTCCCATCGGTGCCTGACTCTTGGTTCTTTTTATCGTCACCCGACTAACTCTGTGGCGCAGGTAACCGCGGACTTAGATGACCTTGAACACCAGGTCCAGTTTATTGTGTTGCGTTATCCTGGCCTGGTGGCACTGGCGGGTGACCACAATCTCAACCAGTTGGACAGATCGCCCAGAGCTCAGGGTTCGCGCCTGAGGGAGTTATTTGGCGCGCATGATTTCCACATGTGCAATTCTTCAGTTCCAACTTACAGACCTGCTATGTCGCTGCTAGACTGCATAGCCGTTAGTCGTGCTGGCTGTTTTCTGCGCGCTGGTGTAACTCACTGTCACTATAGCCCGCACAACTTGTCGCGAGCAATTGTGTCCGTGGCTAAGTGTCGACCGAGGGCAACTGTTACCGTTTCACGCTGTCTCAACAAGCTTGATTTTCCTCTTTTCAACCGTACCTTGTATGGCTGTGACTGGTCTAATGTTTTTACTGAGCGCCTGACATCGACGAAGTGGGATAATTTTGTGACTTCTTTCACCTCTGTGCTGGACGCGGTTGCCCCGACGCGCCGTGTCCGGTTGCGTAACCCCGCTGCCCCGCACCTGTCAGCCCAGACAAGCGATTTGTTGGCCACCCGCCGTGTAGCCCTGGCTAACGGCGATCGCACGCGCTATAAAGCGCTGAACCGCGAGTGTAGGGCTGCGATTCGGCGTGACTGTAGGGACGAGGTGCATCGGTGTAATGCCGAGTCTAACCGGTCCTCAATTTGGCGTTGCCTCAAGCCAATCATTGGGGGTGGTAAGTCTGGTGCTGGCACAGTCCTGGATGTACAGCCTGACGTGCTCAACCGTTATTTTGTCGATGTCGGTCCCACTACTGCCGCTGCCGTACCTCCGCCCAGCCGGATTGTGCCCGTTTTACTGCCGCGTGTTCTGACCTGCTCGTTTCAAGTTCAACCTGTGACTCTTGAATCACTTTTTTATACTCTCGCTAACATGAAATCGTCTAAATCTTGCGGAGCTGATGGCATTAGCGTTTACATGTTGCAGCAGTGCTTCCATGGGTTTGGGCACGTCTTGCTCGATATTGTTAACTCTAGTTTGACCGCCGGTTCGGTGCCGCAGCCGTGGAAGCACGCCCTTGTCACGCCTCTCCCTAAAACGTCCGACGTGTCTGATCCCTCCAAATTCCGACCGATCTCTGTTGTACCGGGTATAGCCAAAATTGTTGAACGTGTTGTTCACCATCAACTCAACGCGTACTTTGAAAAACACCGCCTGTTCTCGAGTACTCAGCACGCGTACAGGCGGCGCCATTCGACCGAAACAGCACTCACGGTGCTTTCGGACCGCATTCTCTCTGGTATGGATAACACTGAAATTACGATACTTATTCTAGCTGACCTTTCAAAATGCTTTGATGTGGTGAACCATGACGCGCTGCTCTCCAAACTTAGGTTGTACAATGTAGACACGCGCTGGTTTGAGTCATATCTAGCCAATCACTCCCAGCAGGTGCAAACCCGTGACAGAAGCGGTCAGCTTGTGCGCTCGGCATCCCTGCCCAACACCATGGGGGTGTATCAGGGGACAGCACTGGGTCCAATTATGTTTTCAATTTTCTCCAATGATCTTGCCATGCACGCTCATGGAGCTGAAATTGCTCAATACGCAGACGATGTCCAAATTTGGAAAACCGGCAAAAAACATGACATCGTAGCACTGATTTCGTCATTGGAGAACACCCTTGCCGTGGTTTCGGACTGGTTCAGCTCTAATTCTATGAAAGTAAACACATCAAAAACTCAGCTTATTGTTTTCGGAACCAAAAATACGTTGCGTGATCTCCCCCCAATCGAAATCAAATTTGGCACATCCGTTGTAACTGAAAGCCGTACAGTAAAAAATCTTGGTCTAGTGATGGATAGACACCTTTCCTTTGATGACCACATCAGTCAACTGGTCGCCAGGTGCACTGGTGCCCTGATCGCCCTATCTCACTCGAAGCACGTCCTTCCATCATATACCGTGGCCTTTGTTGTGAACGCCCTTGTAGTAAGCTCGATACGGTATTGCATGTCTGTTTACGGCACCTGTGGCAAAACGCAGATGCATCGGGTTCAAAAGCTTCTGAACTTCTGTGCTCGTGTCATAAGCGGTCGCCGTAAACACGATCATATATCCGGAGTGCTAAATGAACTTGGGTGGCTTAGTGCTGAGCAACTGGTCAAATACCATCAGCTCTGCTTGCTAAAATCTGTGCTCGCAACTGGTCTCCCGCATGATATCGCCGAAATGTTCTCCTATGTCTCGACAGTGCATAACACCAGACAGACTGGGCAGTTGTCATGCCCTCGAGCTAAGACGGGTTCTGGGGTTAGGCGTTTTGTCCATTGTGGTGTTTTGTTCAATGGTCTTCCACCAGACCTTAGGGACCTCAGAATGGCGCCTTTCAAGCGCAGACTTAAGCAGCTGCTGCTCTCTGAGTCGGTGTAGTGCGTACTGTATGGCGTGTAACGTGGTGGTGCTCGGCGGCGCACTTGCTTATCATGAATGCTTGTTGTATGTATGTGTTTTACCTCTAGTCCCATATCTTGATGCTCTTGCCTTTTAATATGACGTGGACGCAGAATAGCTACTGTACTGTGGATGTTGTCTGATTTAATACATATACATATACATATAAATGCTCCCAGAACGAATGAAGATGCCACAAGACAACAACAACAAGACCGCTTCGGCCAAGTCGGCCGCCAGACAAACCAGGACCAGGTGCGACAAGAGGACGTTAATCTGCCGCCAATCAGACGAGAGGACGTTTATCAGCCGCCTCCAGACGCAAACAGCGAAGAAGGACGGAGGGATCGAGACACGGGCGATCTGCAACAGAATAACGGTGACCCGGTGGACGGCGACGGGCGACGAGCACAAGAGGGCGTCACGGCAGGAGGACAGCCGGACGGAGGCGAGCAGGTGGGCCGAGACGAGCGCCACACGTCCCGAGGTAGCGTTCCTAATTTGAATTTTAGATTTCCAGACACCAGTAAAAGGTTCCCTCCCGCCCCCTTCTAATGTAAACGTTGAGCTACAAGGCTACAAGGCTGATGTTATATATCATTGAAAGCAGGTCGACGAGATAAGCATAATGCCGTTTATGTGAGCGCTCTAGCACAATTACGTGCAAAGTTATTACCAAAGACGTGCTGTGCTGGTGACCATGATTTTTCCAAATACACAAATATAAATACAATATTTAGAGAAAAAAACTTTTAAACATCGAAGGTCAATTCTGGCATGGACGAAATTCCGAATTTAAAATGACCACATCATAAAATCACGTGATTTAACCGGAGATCACGTGTTGAAATTCCAAAAAAATCTAATTTTCCAAAAATGATTATATCATAATAATCTATTGTTACTGATGATTCTGATGATATATAGCATTATATGACTCGCATGATTTAGATGGGAGATATTGCCTGCTCAAATTAGAGTTTTGCTTGACATTACAAAGTTGCCCGAGGCTGTAACTCGAAAACCATTTGACGGACGGGGCTGGAAAGTAATTTCACAGTGTGAATCTACAGCCCAGATAACCCCCACCACGTAGTTTTATCGGAACATGAGATGTAGGGTGTTATTTCGAGGTATTTTGGTCGATCTGTCTTGGAATGCCCTAATTCCCCCCCCCCCTCCAACGAAAAATCGGTAGGCAAACGCGTGTTTTTGCCCCCACCCCCAAACCGTTCCCGGAGGTTGTGATTTTTTCTCCGGGAAGGCGTGATTTACCCTTCTCCCCCGCTCAACGACTCTTTCGTGCTGACGACCCGACACCCCCCCCCCCCCTCCCGCTCAACGACTTCTTTTCGCGCTGACGACCCGACGCCCCGGTCAACAATTTTTAAACGGAACGAAATTTTTGCCCCCCAAACTCGAAACCTAGATCCGCCACTGGCCTGTCTAGACAATAAACTTCTCGCTTACATCGCAGTCCAGTACATGTACAAATGAGGCGTGCACGTGTGCGTGTGCGTGTGTGTGTGTGTGTGTGTGTGTGTGTGTGTGTTCATGTGCATTGGCGTCAGCCACGAGTGCGTAACGCATTTAATAATTTACTAATTACGAGAGGATAACCTTTAATGTTTTCCATTTATTTGAAGGAAAAAATCTTGTCTTTCAGTCTGCTGGCAAGCTGTTCTTTCTGTGCTTCAATTTTTAATAAATTTATCATATGAGTGGTTTCAGGGTTTTTACCGGCGTTCTGGGATCTGTATATTACTGCTTTAGGTACAGTGATTATGAGTGTTTGTAATGGATCTGTTTCTTGTGGGAAGAACCATGACTGAACGTTGTGGTGAAAATGTATTTGATATTGACTGTGCAACTTTCTATCGATATCTTGCAAATAAATGTTTGAGTAACTGGACACTGCCAGAATAAATGAATTAATTGTTTCGGTATCACGCGTACAAAATGTACAAGTGCTATTGTCGGATATTATAATTGTATGTAAGAACTTATTAGTTGTTATTATTCTACTTATTATTCTGTAATGCAGGTAAAGTAAATACACTGAATTCGTAGATTGTTTAATGTGCAACAACTCCCTTCATGATGGAAGCCGACATCGCGTTCCCATTTTTGTTTTCGGGTTTCTATCAGTAATGTCACATTTTTCCGCCATGCATTGATAAATAATGAATAGCAGTATTTTGTGATATTCGGCTTAGTGAGGAACAGACTTGTCAATGATTCATATTTGTCATGAGTCGATTCACAGTGATTCACGGACCATAATGCATGATTCAATGACTCAACATTAACGCTGGTGAGTCGATTCACAGTGATTCACGAACCATAATGAATGATTCAATCATGATTCAATGACTCAACATTAACGCTGGTGAGTTGATTCACAGTGACTCACGGCTAATATGTGTGGCTCATGAATGATTAATTCATAATGACTCGCAATGTGTATGTGCATCGCTGAATCAATGCATATTTAATTAATATTAACTAAATAATAATAATATTAATAATAGTTTATTTTGCACCCTCATGGGTCTATATAATTGCATGAGTAGACCTATACAAATACAATAACGCATACACATACACACACATACATGCCGATATACATTAGTGAAACACATTAACACAAACTAATTTGTTGGCTAATCAGCTGTGCAGCCGCAGTCATTTGACATCGCTCTGATTCCGATCATTGATGCAGTAAATAAATTATGCAATAAATGGAACTGACAAGTAACCTTATGATGTGCTGTAGCTTGTAACCCTACTGATGTGCTGTATGAATGAATGATACCCTGTGGAAATGGACATAATGTCCAGAATAAAAGTATATCTATCTATTATCTATCTATTATTAGTCAGGCATTATGATATGAATCTTAGGCATGTGCTGAAAAGGCTGAAACACCTAAGTAAGAAGCATGTACCTAACCTACCCATGCGAGAAAACAAAACGATAAGAAATACTAATAAACTTTAATAGCCTGGCAGCTATTTTCAGTCCCGATTCCAGACTCCCGAGTCCATTTACACCACAATGAATATTTCCACTCACAGGGTATCAGTAATCTCTATGGCCTTAGGTATCAGTATGTATAACTTAGAAGTCGGCGAGATATAATTAACAGGATATAACTTATAAGAAGACCTTGGAATAGCCCATAATAAACACTGCGTGTTTACTGTTTAGAGGCGTGAGTTTATCAAGGCCTTACATATGATATTACCATCCCGAGAGTAAATTAAAAGGGCAGATAAAATGACGTCATCAGTAATCACTAATCACATCGATATGCTTGATTGTTTATTAATTAAAAATTATCCATACCTTTCTTGATAACTGACAAGTAATTGCTGCTTAAAAATACCTAATATTTAAATACAAATATAAATAAAACATTCAAACTATGCCAGACAGCTCTCATGAATATTTGCAGTTATTCAAAAACCCTGTAGAAGTTTCAATGACGTCATCGAATCATAAAAAATAGGCGGTTAGTTATTATATAGTTCAGTGGGTTAGTGGGCCGTGGGCTAAAGTGGCGCGACGACAAAGACGCCATCATAGATGAGCCCCTTAACTCTATAATATGCTCAAATAGGACAGTGGTGAGATTATACAATTATATTTATAATATTTATTATAATAGCAAATTTCAAGTTCCAAAACATTAATGCTTGACGTTTCGCTTTTTAAGCGAATAGAACATTTATTTAAATTTTGCATTATTATTTTTTATAAAGCATGATGTGAAATAAATTGCGCCGCAGATGAGACAGTGATATTTGGGCCAAAGCTTGCAAATGTTTGTTTATGATTTAGTTTTGGATATGGTATAGCCCCTAGGATTTAGGAAAAAGTGGGTGCGTTTTGAGGATTTTTCGTGTGAAAAAGGTGTGCGTGTACTGTGTGGTTTATGAACCAAAGTATGAGTTAGGTACCTTATCTAAGTACTTGGGTAGTACTGCGCCAGAAACCCTTAACCCTACCAGTACCAAGGTACCTAGTTAGGTTAGGGCTGATTGAAGTGGCTTTGTGCCCACTGGAGTTGGACACAAAGCCTCGCTTTCTTCACGCAGAGATGAATTACAGGGCACAGCTCAGGACACAGAGTTCATATAATTGGCCATTAAGTGCCTGGTGTGTCCACAGGGCACAGATGAATGCTGGGCCGCTGGCATATTTTTTTGGACAGTTTATGCTGTTCGACTAAAAAAGAACGATTCTTTGCACAATGAATGATTCAATCAGCCCATTTTCTCTGTATCAATGATTCAATCAGTGACTCACAACAGGTTTGCGCATGAGGTGAATCGATTCATGAGCGATTCATTTGAAATAAGCGAAATAAGAATGATTCAATCAAAAGTAGTCGATTCACATTGAATTCACATTGAATTCACATTGACAAGTCTGGTGAGGAACAATTGTAACTTGAAAGGGATATTCGGCCTCTCGAAAGGCAAGCGTATTGAAATGTCATTGATATTCGATATTGTACTTTGATTTCTTCTCGTGTTAGTATGTTGCCGTTTTTATCATTAAACAGATCTCCAATGAATCTTAGTCCTTGATTATCCCATTGATTGACAATAGATGTTTTTAATTTTTTGTAGTCTGAACCATAAATGCTCCCTTATTATGTCTCCCGGTTGAAGATTTAACAGTTGATTAAATTGAATGAGAGAATCTACCACTTCTCGCCAGAATATGTTGCTTATCTGTGTTTTATTACTTTCAGCTGTGCCGTGCTGTATGTGAGAAGCTTCTAGGGGTCTAACTGCTGTAGGTTTGCCGATTTTGTCCAATCGGCTGTGGAACTAACTCGTTTTAACCATGACATTTTCAAGCTGTGTATAAAAGATGTTAAGTCAATCATTTGGAGTTCATCAAATTCAAGCTTCTGAATTATTTTCGTTCTTTTAATGCGATCTGGTTTGTTATTCCATAGAAAACCGTATAGCATTTGTTCAATCTTTTTGATGTATGCTTGTGAGGGATTCGTTAAAGCCATAAAAAGATGTACGAGTTTGGACAGCAGCAACGATTTTATCACCGTTATTTTTCCAAGAGGTGTAATATGACGTCTCTTCCACTGTGCGATCTCGTTCTCAGGAAGGATGAGCTTTCTTTCTAAATTGTTTTCCGTGATGTTGTTGATACTACGCTAAAAATATATTCCACGAATTTTAATTTCATTTACCCATTTAATTTTATTCACTAAGATATTATTAGAATGTTCTGGTGTGTTCAGTAAGCCGAGTGCCAGACAAAGTTTTCTCCCAATTGAGCTTAAGTCCCGATTGTGCAGAAAATTTTGCGAGCTCCTCTGTAGCCCCTATTAACCTGCGCCGTGCCGGTGCTCGGCGCCAACTTCGCCGTGCCGGGGGGGGGGGGGGGGGGTTTAGACACCCCCCTCCAACTCGAAAACTAAAAGGGCTAGAAAGACGCAGAAAAGCGTGTTCGAAAGCTCTCGAGAAGCACATTCGAAAGTACTTAAGATTTTTTTTTATTTCCTAAGGCCAATATTGAGGTCACCAGAGGTCATCGAAGGTCAAATTTTCCTGTTTTAGGACATTGCTCCAGAAATTCCCATATATCTCAGAAACGATGATAGTTAGAAAGAAACGGAAAAACGCAAACGCCAGCCAGTGAAATTTGTAATCGCTAAGGTGTCCTCAGATTTGATCTCAGGTCAATATTTGAGGCTCCAGAGGTCAAAAAGAAAAAAATGCAGTTTTTTTGCTAAATCGTTTTTGCTATTAACTTTTTACTTAATAAAGATAACGGAAAACTCTTTACGCCATTGTGTTTATCTTGTCAAGGCGCTTTGAATGATATATATGGTGACCTTGTTAAGTTAACTTAACAATTTGACCTAAGGTCAAGGTCATGTGGTGACCCAAGTAGGTCATGTTGCATATGGGAAGATGTACCTTGACGAGACAAAGACAATGGTGTCGGTTTCACTTCTCTATCGTCATTATGTCGAGAGTTATTGACATACAACTGTTGGTGACCTCGGATGACCTCGGCTGACCCTGTAGGGGTCAGTGAACAAAAATGGCACCTAGGTCATCAAGAATGGCCTATAATAACATGATCCAGAAGGAATTAGACTGATATCTTGCGTATCTTTGGAATAGGAAGCATTTGAATATTTCCCTATTGACTTATAATGGGGAGGTCACGAAATTGACCCGACCTTAGGTCGCTGATATACAAAATTCAAGATAAACAAATTGTAGATACATATGACCTTATAAAATCCTGTAAGTATAAAACCGATCATCTAAAAACTGTGACTGTGGTACGACCACAAGTTTTTTTTGGAGGTGGGGTCACGTGACCTGGTCTGGTGACCTAACCTGAGATGACCCGAAGCATTTTTTAAAACATAATGTGCGCAATTGATGCCCGAACAGCTGTGTCAAAAAACGGCGGCGCTGCGCGCCGCCGTTTTTTCGCTATCCTCGAAAAACCTGAAGGGGGGGTGTCTAAACACCCCCTCCCCCGGCACGGCGCGGGTTAACCCTATTTGTAACAGGGGGGGGGGGGGGGGGGGGGCGGCGGATTCCGCCCCCCTCATGTTTTTCGCAGATATCTCCAGAACGGCTGGGAGCAGGCCCATGACATTTTGGGACTTTTCATAGAATTGAACTCCGCATTTGGAGTTAAAATTTTGAGTTCTTAACCTGAACAGAGGCGGTTCCAGGGCACAGTTTTGGGTGGGTTCGGAGGCGACATTTGGCGATAATACGGAAATGCGATCTTCACGGTTTCTTCCTAACTGCATCAAGTATGAAGGAGTTACATCGGCTTACGGTGATTGCAACAAGTGCAAATTAGTTGATGTTAATGAAATATCATAAAAGTTGCATGGCAGAGGCGGTTTCAGGGGCTTGAAAAGGGGGGGGGGGGGGGGGGTTCCAGGAAGTATTCAATGCTTGGCGGGAAGCCAATAGAGCAATGTAAGGGGCATTTATAGCTATCAAGATGTAAAAGATAGCTTCTGCTTCCATTATTTGCATAATTTATTACATATAGAGTTTCAGGGGCGTGTTCAGGAACATGAAAAGGGGGGTGACTGGCATGGTGATGACGATATGCCAGCGATAACGGCGCAATATACGTTTAGCTTATAATAATATATGCACATATGAGACCAGAAAAGGGAATAAAGTCATTTTTTTGCAGAGGCGCGCTCAGGAATGGAAGAAAGGGGGTCATATTATTGCAAGGAAACTAAGAGGCATGGGCGTACAATGACATAACATACTGCAGTTTTCGGATGAAACACGCACCACAGGCTATTCTACGAATGATTATAAGATAATAGGCGAGTCCAGGTAGGGTAAAAAGGGGGGTAAGCAATGTTAATTGAAGTTGTAAGTGAAATAGTCACTGTTGACTAGTTAGTATCATAATAGCGGATAATATACTTATCAAAAGGTCTTGCGCCGCCCCAGTTTGGATCCTGGATACGCCTATGATGAAGTACAACATACAAAAAGGAACTATCTATGATCAGTAACATATTTATAGTGATGGGTAGCAACTTGTCTGCGGTTAATACTTTTTCCCAATTTTACCCCCTTTTTCACTAACCTGGTACCGCCTATGGCAAAAATATGATTTATAACTGTTTTTTCTAATGTCTCAATCACATACTATTTCATTTATCAAAAAAGCAACATCAAACAATGGTTTTATTACGCATTTACTTCATTGAGTGACCTGCACACGCCGATTATTTTTGAATTTTCAAACGTCACCGTCATATATCAATTTCCAATTCAATCTCTATCGATTCCTATTAGTTGTGTTAAAATCGGTCGATAAACATGAAAGCTATGTTGGATCAAAAATACCACTAAAATTTGTGGTTTTTGCCCCCCTGTTGCCCCCTATCCCAAATGTATATTTTTGTATTACTTATAAATGTAGATCGTGTTGAGGGGAACCAAACACCGTTTCATTTTTGAAAATCGGACGGGTAGATCTCGAGATCTCCGGGGGGGGGGGGGCGGAATCCGCCCCCCCTGTTACAAATAGGGGTAGCCAGGAGCCTGTTACAAATAGGGTTAAGGAACGCTCAGAGCTGTCTAAGGACAATATTGTAGCCTCTGCATATTGACTGATGCGTACTTCTGTGTTAGCACTAAGATGGATACCCGTTCGTTTATTTGAAGTTGCTATTTGCTTTGCTAGGTTCAGAACGGCTATATTGAAGAGATATCCTGAGACAGGATCGCCTTGCCTTATACCTCTATGTAGGTATATTTTTTCACCTAAAAAAACATTTATTAGTATAAGAAATTTGTGAGAAACTATTTGTGAGAAATTTGTGAGAAATTTGTGAGAAATACGTGAGAAATTTGTTTGTTTAAGTACATTATGTTAATTATTTCTCTGAAGTTATTTCCGAAATTCAGTTCTTCTAGAACTGCTCTCACGTACGGCCATGATACCGTTTCGAAAGCACCTTCAAAATCTGCGGCCATTATTACACCTGCTTGATTAGTCTTACTTATGTGTGATATAACATCGTAAACTAGATGACTCTTCTCGCCAATATATCTTCCTCTGATATAAGCTGACTGCGATGAACTGATGATGTGATCGATGACTTTCTTAAATCTGTTAGCGATGGCTGTTGAAATAATTTTGTAATCAACATTTAGAAGCGATATCGGACGCCATCCTTTGAGTGAGTGAGATGGTCGTCCTGCTTTCGGTATCAGAGTTGTAATGCTTTCTCGATGTGCGTATGGGGTCGATGGAGCGAGAGCAAACGAGCCGGCGTCCATGCCTGATTCATGGTGCCGAGATTAGTAACCGAGCCGGCGTCCATGCTTGATTCATGGTTAGTACTTCTCGTGAAAAACTGAACTTGAAAGCGAGGTGCAAGAAAATACCCAACTGTTTCCAAAAGCAACGGAAGCAATCTACTGAAAATCCATTACTACCTGGTGTTTTGCCTTTCTTCATATCTTGTAATGCTGTTGACAGTTCCTGGAGGGTGAGTTCTGCATCTAGCGCGTCTTTTTCGTCTTTGGTCAATTTTTTCTGTAATGTTACTTCTAATAAAATATAAGTCAAAATCAACAGCGTGCTGAACAGAGTATTTCTCCTGAAGGGTCTTAGTGAACAGCGACAAAATCGCGTCTGATTTAGTTATTGTTTGACTTTCATTCTGTAAATATTGTATGGATTTTTTTGCCAATGTCTCTTTTTTCCAACGATGCAAAATATTTGGAACTTCTTTCGCCTTCTTCATGCCACTGCGTTCTAGATCGTATGATTAACCCTTCTATATGTGGTTGCCTATGATCTTCTAGTTCTTCCTTAGCTTTACATAGGAGTTGCGCATTTGTATCGCAATTATCGTTATTAAATGTTATATGCTATTTGTACTGTATTTGTTAATTCTGTATCTTTCAATCGTTGCTTACGAGCCTTTCTTTTACAGTATTTCACTGTTTCTGCTCTGATAAGCCTAATAAGAGTTTCATAGAAAAGACCGTCTTCAATTGTAAATTGTACAGACTGGTAATTACTGTCGTCCGTTACGTATTCCTCATCATATACTGGGACAGCATAAGTACAGCATTGGAATACGGTACTTTTACGGCTGTTTTAATTATGTTTATGTATTCAGAATCTCGCAAGACGGATTCGTTACATTTCCAGATTCCCGGACCTTTGTCTACCTGTTAGTTGCATTGGAAGACGCGTATTGACGAAACACACACATTGGCACCAGTTTCAGCTCTCTATCTATATCATGTCCAGAGTTATTGCCAAAAATGTTCGTAACCGCGGATGACCTTGAGGTGACTGCGGAAATGGTGACTGGGCACTCTTTCCGGGTCGGCTCTACTTTACTCAGTAATAGGGACAAACCTATTGGCGGTTAGTGGACGACGTAAGTGAACGCCCGAGTGTAACCTGGGACGGCTGTGTGTTTAGGGTATCAGCGGGGCCGGCGGAGGGAAGGGTGAGACGGGACGGTGGGGAGATGGCGAGAGGAGAGGAGAGGAGGCAGTTCGTGGTGTGAAGCCGACAGCGACGAACGGGGACGCGGAGAGTTGCGACGCACTCCGCGTTTTTTGGCAGAAAACGACAGGAGCACGAGGACGGGACGATGCCAGGTAGGTGCGGTGTTATGCCGGATGTGATTGCAGGCAGTGATGTCAGTCGGCCTTTATTGTCGACATTACAGAGCGTATGGGGTCGATGGAGCGAGAGTAACGAGCCGGCGTCCATGCGTGATTCATGGTGCCGAGATTAGTAACCGAGCCGGCGTCCATGCTTGATTCATGGTGCCGAGATTAGTAACGAGCCGGTGTCCATGCCTGATTCATGGTGCCGAGATTAGTATCCGAGCCGGCGTACATGCCTGATTCATGGTGCCGAGATTAGTAACGAGCCGGCGTCCATGCCTGATTCATGGTGCCGAGATTAGTAACCGAGCCGGCGTCCATGCTTGATTCATGGTGCCGAGATTAGTAACGAGCCGGCGTCCATGCCTGATTCATGGTGCCGAGATTAGTATCCGAGCCGGCGTACATGCCTGATTCATGGTGCCGAGATTAGTAACGAGCCGGCGTCCATGCCTGATTCATGGTGCCGAGATTAGTACCCGAGCCGGCGTCCATGCCTGATTCATGGTGCCGAGATTAGTACCC
The DNA here is from genome assembly GCA_036785665.1 of Chirona hameri. Lineage (NCBI taxonomy): Eukaryota > Metazoa > Arthropoda > Thecostraca > Balanomorpha > Balanidae > Chirona > Chirona hameri. The sequence continues at coordinate 126,217 of JAXIVJ010001295.1, read as the reverse complement.
GAGCCGGCGTCCATGCTTGATTCATGGTGCCGAGATTAGTAACGAGCCGGCGTCCATGCCTGATTCATGGTGCCGAGATTAGTATCCGAGCCGGCGTACATGCCTGATTCATGGTGCCGAGATTAGTAACCGAGCCGGCGTCCATGCCTGATTCATGGTGCCGAGATTAGTACCCGAGCCGGCGTCCGCGTCCGTTCTACCGGCCAGTTGTCGGGTCCCGACGCTGTTTCGCCCGAGGTCAGAGACAGGGGCGTCGCGATAGGTCGTGCTAGCCGGACTGTTGGTTGATGGTGTGCGCCGGGAGCGGCACACGGGGACCAGCGCGACGGAGCGCGGCCATGACGGATGACGTCACGCGGCGGCTGGCCCGGAGCAGGGGCCTTTGTGTGAGGGGCGAGGAACGGTTACAGAGCGGCCGCCGGGAGGGGCCTGTGCCCGGGCACAGGCCCGACGCCGGCACAGGCCCGATAACAGCGCTGACCGGCGGAGCGGGGCCGAGAGTGACCGGAGTGGGTCGGGCCAGTGTCGTGACGTCACGTGGCGGCTGGCCCGGAGCAGGGGCCTTTGCGCTAGGGCAGCCCACCGCCCGGCTGGGGTGAGAAGTGCACACATGGCCTAATTACAGCCGAGATAAGGTACAGAGCCGACGTCTGTAAAGTGGAGGCGCCGACACAGGCCCGATAACAGCGCTGGGGACGGGGTGGGCTGGGTACGAGGGGCGGTGTCGTTGGCCAAACACCATGACGGCAGTAGTGTGGCGAGAGCGCTGTGGCGGTACTGGTGGAGAGCGCACGATGGGTGGCGCTGTGTTGTGGCCTCGTGATCAGGGGTGGGGCGGGAAGCTGGGGATGAACGTTGCTGCATCATATCATGAGAGTTAACAATATTTTCCTTGTGTGCAGACATTCGGCCTCTCAGTGCAGCCAGCGTGGAACAGTCGCGGATCGACGTACAGCTGCGCGCCGAGCTCGACAGCGTCGTTGCCGGGCCGGCTCCACAGCTGTCGGACGGCTGGTGGCCAGCGGGCCGCGGCGCAGGCGCGGCTCCGGGTTGGGCCCCGGCGGCGCCGCCACCGGTCACGGGAGGCGCGGGGCACGGCTTCGGCGACCCGATACTGGGCTTAGGCTCTCTCCCGCCGGAGGCTGCTGCTGCGGGGCAGCGCGCGGCGGCAGACTTGAGGCCGCGTGGCGCGGCCATCCAACCGCGGCCGCCCCGGTACAGTCGGGTTATCCTATCGGACAGTGTTACCAAGACGGCGCCGGAGCCGCGCCGGCCGGCCGCGTGCCTGGGGACGCTCGGAATGCTCCAGCGACGTGGCCCGGGGCGCCAGGCGCGGACACCCGCCCGACGGCGAACCGCGGTGAAACTTTTACCGGCCGGGCGGCGCCGCCCCCGGCCTCCGACCGCGACTGGCCCGCCCACAACGCCCGTGGACGTCGTTCCCGCCGGATGAGCGGCGGCGGTAGCCCGCCGCGTCGCCGACGCCGCCGGGACCGCTCGTCGTCATCGGACAGTTCGAACGACGACGAGGACGATGTGGACAGGCGGCGCGAACATCAGCAGGCACCACTTCGCTCCCAGGCAGCAGCGGCACCCGCTGACCTGCGCCTGCCGTCAATCACGGCCAGGGCCGAGCGGCGGCTGCGGAATCGCCGCCATTACGTCTCCGTCGCCGACGCCGCCGACAAGGCGGAAGGAAGCCCCGCCACGCCCACCGAGTATGTGGGGCGTGTGGCCAGTATATTGGCACACACCACCTACCACTTCCCGCAGTGCGGGCTACAGGTCGCCGGCTACCTGGCCTGGCTCCTCGACCGCAGCTCGGGGCGTACCCTGCGGGAGCTACAGACGGTCGACAGCCGGGCACGCCAGGCCATGGCCCTACGGCCACGCGATTTTTTGACGGCACTGGACTTTGACCAGTTCATGCCGCCCGTGGCCCCGGCGGCCGTGGCGGCGAGGCCAGCAGGAGGCGACGGCGGCAACCGCCAACTTTGCTTCCTACACGTCAGGCGGAACGCCTGCGGCTGGCCCTGCCGGGGGGGGGGGGGGGGGGGGGGGGGGGGGGGGGTACGCATCCACCCGCCATGCCGAATGTGCGGCTCCCAGGTGCACGCGACCGATTTTCACGGCGCGGCGCCCTTTGGCGGGCGCGGCGACCGCCCCCCCCCCCCCGCGGTGCGATACGGCAGTGGCCAGGCAGGGCGCGGACAGGGAGGTCTCCGCTGAACAATCAGTGAGCGGTCCGCAGTGTGTGGCGGGGGTGCCGGCGGACACTGGACTCAATATTGACCGTCTGGAGTGGCTGATGTACCACTGTGACGACATAAGCCAAGACGATCGGGAGACCGTTGTGCGGCGGTTCCGTGAGGGGGCGGACATTGGATACAGCGGGCCGGGGGCGGGCGGTTTACGCCCAATAATCGTTCGGCTGCGCTGCATGTGGATGGCGTGTCTGCGGCCATTGGCCGAGAAGTGCGGGAGGGGTTCACCCGGGGTCCGTTTCGGGCCCCACCTCTGGACGGATTTATCACCAACGCCCTGAGCGCCCGGGAAAACCCCAACGGGGACGTGCGCCTCATTTTGGATATGTCGCAACCAGCGGGCAGTGCTGTCAACGATGGCATTGACCCCGACCAGTTCCGCGTGGTATACACCTCTATCGACGAGGCCACGCGTCTGATCTACGCGGTGGGTGGCCCAGGGGCGCTCCTCTTTAAAGCTGACATCAGGAGCGCTTTCAAACTCATACCGGTCCGGCCTGACCAGTGGCGGCTCTTGGGCTTCTGCTGGCTGGGCGCCTTCTACTTCCAGGTCTGCTTACCGTTCGGCGGCCGCAGTAGTCCGAGACTTTTTAATGACTTCGCCGGCTGTCTCCAACGTCTGTTCCAAACGGACACTGACAACGTGTTCGTCCGGCACTATCTGGACGATTTTTTCGGGGTAGGTCCCAGGGGGTCTGCGAGCGCCGCTGCAGTATATAGCCGCATCCACAACATATGCCGGGAGGGGTAGGCGTGCCCCTGGCGGAAGAGAAATGCTGCCCACCGGCGACACGGATGGAACTCCTGGCGTGGTGGTGGACACCACGGCAATGTCCCATTGCCCTCCCCGACCGCAAACTGGTCGACCTGCAGGAGTCGTTGCGGGCCCTTGCGGGTCGGAAAAAGTGCACCCAGCGGGAGCTGCTGTCCGTGGTGGGCCGGCTGGTGCACGCTAGCAAGTGTGTGCCGCCGGGGCGCGCCTTCACGCGGGCGGCTGTTGGACGCAGCCTACTCCGTGAGCGGGGCTACAAGCGGCGGGTAAGGGTCACGGCAGCCGTGCGGGCCGACTTTGCACTGGTGGTCGACCTTCCTTCCGTTGTGGAATGGTACGTTCCCTCTGGTGCCGCCCCCCCCCGGCGACGCCGCCGCCAGCGTCGTCCTGCACACCGACAGTTCACGGTGGGGCATGGGAGCGTGGAACGACAATGAATGGTGGCTGATGGCATGGCCGGACCAGATCCGCCAGCAGGCCGCCCCCTCCATGACATGGCTCGAACTAATCCCTGTCATGGTCGCCTGCCTCATTTGGGGCGAGGGATGGGGCGGGCGGCGAGTGCGTGTGTACTCGGACAACATGGGCGTCGTGGGTGTGTGGGGGAAGGGGCTGGTCCGGCGACCCTCTGATCATGGCCTTGGTACGTCAGCTGTTTGTTTTGGGTCGCCCACCGGCGGTTCATTCTGGATATCGCGTATGTAGCCACGAGACAATTAGCACGAACTTCCGCAGTGTTCGGGATATAACTTTATCAGTTATCAGGATATCGACTTGATTTTTTTTTGTGTGTACATATACTGGTATAATATCTCAGGGACGTGTCAGGGATTTTTCGATTTTTCTAAAAATTGAAATTTTATATACATGTAAAGAAAAAACTAATTTTTATTTTTCCAAATTTCATTTTTTTTAATACAATTTTGAAAATTAGAGATAGCCATCTGAAAGCCCTTGCAATTGTTTACTAGTATCTGTTTTTTTATTGCATTTGTCAGAAACAATAAACCATCCACGAGTGTTTACCATGCAAACCTTTGGTATAAAAAACGCCCGAACATGCCTCCCAAAAAGTGCTCCTGGAGCCGCTTATGAGGCAGCTTTTTTGAGGAAAAAAGAGTACACCATCAGATGCGCAATGAAAAGTTAGGAAAAGTCAGAAAGTTTGAAGACCTTAGCTTCAATAATGAATGTGCAGCGCACGAAAAACCTCCGGAGGGGGGGGGGGGGGGGGATTCGCCCCCGGACAGGAATAGGGTTAATATGTGATGCTGTGATATATATGTGAGATGATGTCGACTATTTATGCAGACCGAAGTTAAAGTATCCTTTAGAAGGTTTTGCCCGTATGAATAAAGTTCGCGAGAAATGTCGCGCGAAAATGTGTTAAAAAACTCAGGAAACAATATGCAGTCGAAACTTGTATTCTGATTATTGTTGTTTTGGTAATGTATAATTTCTGAAGAAGATCTGTGATCGAAATATTAATAACGTTTTTTTTTGGTACTATTACATTTTAATTTCGAGGAAGGTCATAAATTGGTTAGAGCTGCTGCGAGGAACATTATTCTTATGATTAAAACCATTAGGGTTGGTAACCTTAACCTCGATGTACATCGAGGTTAAGGTTACCAACCCTAATGGTTTTAATCATAAGAGGTCATCAATGATAAAACTAATTATGATTTGCCTATACATGTTCCTCGCACAAGCAATAACCAATATCAAGAACGTCCTACATTTTCGTTTGACACTAACCAACCTTCATAATACAAATTAGCGCAGGACCTGACATGTCCATAGTGAAAAATTCGGGTCATGCCAGTTGATGCATTCAAAAGTTATCGCCAAAAATTAGGGTCCCAATCGGTCTGCCATTCACAGTAAATCCGTTAGGCGTTGGTGGATTTTGTGGAGACGCCTTGCATCAGGGATTCGTGTCTGGGACCCAACCCATGCACAACGCACATGCCTGATTAACATGAATCACAGCTTGGTAGAATTTCTGTGGCCACCACACGTCATACGGTGAGCAACACTCACCCGTTCAGTGATTTTGTCCACCTCCTGACATAGGAAGTTGCAGTTGGCGTCGAAATGCTGGTCCTTGAACTGACCCTTCCTTACCAGCTTGTTCGGAATCTTTCCCTTCAGGTCCATGAAGAACTTCAGCATCTGAGGGTGGTTGTTTTCAGTTAGTTTCTGTGTCGTTTCAAAGACGCTACAAAAGCATAACAATATGTTTTAATCAGTTTTATTACTTCAGACAAAAAGAGGATAGGAATTGGTTGTTGAATCACGTCAGTTAAAGGGAAATAATTACCTTTTCCCACAAAAATGGAGTTAGCACTTGAAATCGCCAGACGAGACCAAACTATATTGTAAATTCATCACATTTTGCATGAAAACTTTCCTACCGCAAGATATTTCAAGTTAAAGTTGATAAGCGTTCCACACTTTTAACGACCGGTACTTGCAAGTACTTTTGGTCCTCATCAAACTGCGGGCTTTTCCCGTATTGTTTTTTTTTTACGCAATGGAGTGGAGAATATATTGTGCGTTCTGCGTGTTGTGATTATATGTCCGGCGATCTTCTAAAACTAGCAGCGATTGGAAAAAGTGGCAATAAAATCGGAAGCTCATCGATGCACATCAACGGCGGCATAGTTAGTGGCTGCGACCCTCAATTTTTGCAAATCGATTCATTTGTTTTCAACATTAGGAGTATTGTATAATTTGTCTGTGGCTGTATATAACACTATGCTTTATATTATCGTGAAAAATAATAATTTTCCCCCCAAAAAATAACAAACAATAACACAAAACTGGCAATTAAATCGGAAGCTCATCGATGCACATCGACGGCGACCTATTTAGCGTCGGCGATTTGTTTACAAAGTCATTGTCATGCTTCTCGGCGCACTTGTGGCGAGTTGTTCCTGATTAGTATACCCAAGTCCCGTAGCAGGCTTTGTTAATAACGTCACTGGTGCCATTCTTGGCACCAGTGACGCATTGCAAAATATATCTGATTTTGAGTTGAAAGCTAATTAAAGACTTATTCAAATTATTGTTTTTAAGTTTGAATTTTCTTGTTAATCATTATTAAAGGTATTGTATCACTGTATTTCATAGTAGTTGACACTTCAGAAACTTGTGACGTAATAATATTGTATCCAATATGCATTTCCCTCACCTTTTGCTATTGTGGCGCAGTGCCGAGTGCTTTGCGAATACTAGCTTGCCTGGGGTTCAATTCATTCCGCCCTTATTTTATTCGAGTTGGTATAGTTTGCATGTTGTTGTTATTCATGACTTATACTGATAGTCAGTCATGCATCACGGATGCTTCACGAATTGCTTCACGGATCAGAGCGCTGCTCGAACGCACGCTAGTAGCGCTAGTAGCGGTTTCGTTCTCCATGGCAACCAGGCGTGAGCCAATGAAAAGCCAGAACGTATTCCCTTTCTGGCTTTTGATTGGCTGACGCCTGGTTGCCATGGAGAACGAAAGCGCTACTAGCGCTACTAGCGTGTGTCCAAGCAGCGCTCAGTTTGATCGGAAACGTCACAGAGCCTCCAAAAATGCCGCACTCGATGTAAACAATGGTAGGGAAGGACGAATTTGTCAATGACCTTCATGAAGTACACAAGGTATTTGTTTTGTATTTTTTCACCGTAAACCGATGTAACTCCTTTATACTTGAGGCTGTTAGGAAGAAACCGTGAAGATCGCATTTCCGTATTATCGCCAAATGTCGCCGCCGAACCGTCACAAAACCGTACCCTGGAACCGCCTCTGTTCAGGTTAAGAACTCAAAATTTTGACTCCAAATGGGGAATTCAATTCTAGGAAAAGTCCCAAAATGTCATGGGCCTGCTCTCAGCCGTTCAGGAGATATCTGCGAAAAACATGAGGGGGGGGGGGCGGAATCCGCCCCCCCTGTTACAAATAGGGTTAAATCACAGAGTATCCTCGGTTTCCTCACTATCCAAGCCAATATATCTATAACTAACATCTAAGCCAGCCACACGCACAGAGCCACTCTTATACGGCCTTGGCGCAGATTTATACAGACCTTGGGCACAGAGAAACAAAGCTACTTCACTGCCAAGGCCAAGGCCGTACAACCTGTTACCTGTTTTGGTACAACTTCACCGCTGCGCCTAATGCCGCCGTATTTGACAATTGTGAATCGTTGAGCTCAAAACGGCGCACACAATTAATCCCGTCACTGAAATGACTAACTTTATCACCATAAATGACTTAAAATCACCAAAATGAAAATGTCAACATATTGAGGACTGGCCGATGAACTTCTTTTAAAATATTTAAACTTGAACTGTCCCCAAGGGTTAGGATTTGGTATTACAGCTTATTTTCGAATACGAACAGGAACAATTGTCTTCACGCAATTCTGAGGCGTCGCGATTCTGAGGTGTGAAGTTGTGAATATCTGTCAAAGTGACAGACATTCGCGAATATCGATCTGCTGCTTAATTGACGCACGTGAATCGTGATTCTTTTACGGTCCAGGCCTGGCGAATGCATCGCAAATGTGACGCATCAAAACACATTTGTTTGGAACGTATGGTTGGAATTGGTTTGGAAGTGTTGTTGGGGAGGGCGTCACGTGGAATTATGCAAGGCCATATATAAATTATGGAGCTATTGCAGGGGCGGATCCAGATTTTTTTTTTTCAAGGGGAGGGGAGGGGGGGGGGGGGGGGGGGGGGGGGGGGTGCGGCAGGGTATAGGCAGGGTATAGGGGCGCATTTTTTTCCGGGGAACAGGGGCGCATTTTTTTCCCGGGAAATTGGGGCGCCATTTCTTCAAACATGCACCCTATGTATAACCATTTTTTTCTTCTCTCTCGCTCTCTCGCTCTCTCACTATCTCTCGCTCGCTCGCTCTCTCTCTCTCTCTCTCTCTCTCTCTCTCTCTCTCTCTCTCTCTCTCTCTCTCTCTCTCTCTCTCTCTCTCTCTCTCTCTCTCTTGCTCTCTTGCTCTCTTGCTCTCTTGCTCTCTTGCTCTCTTGCTCTCTTGCTCTCTTGCTCTCTCGCTCTCTCGCTCTCTCTCTCTCTGGACTCTCCGGGCTGGACTGAGGAGTCGGGCTGGCCGGAGGTGCCGCGCTGGCCTGAGGATCCGGGCTGGCCTCCTGATGAGTCGGGCTGGCCTGGGAAGCTGGGGTGGTCTGCTCTGCTGAGGAGTACTGGCTGGCTGGGGCTGTCAGGGACTCGCTGCATCCACTTGAGGAGGAGACAGGCTGACCAGGGAAGGAAGCAGTGGTTGCAGTGGAGGAGGATGCCCTCCTGGAACGACACATTATATTGATATTTTGTTTCCATTTTGGTTGTTGAGATCCCAAAACAACTGTGAGGTGATATGTCCAAGGGTGCATGTGCTATTTTCACTGGTTTATCATGTGCCGTATGTGCATTGTCCCCTTATTATCATTGACAACCAGGCATGTAGCCAGAATTTTTATCCGGGGGGAGGGCACATCGTCTGTGGTAATACCAAATTTAGATCCTCAGCCAACAGTTGTTGACCGGCGGGGGGGGGGGTCGTCAGCAGAATCCCATTTTATCTAGTGTAAAATTGGTTTGCTCGGGGGGGGGGGGGGGGGCATGGCCCCCCCCTTGGCTACAACCCTGCTGACAACATGGCCATAACTGATCATGAGCGAGACTAAAGCGGGCAAGTCAGGTGCCTGCACCATCTTCATGATGCCCCAAGTCAACTGAATACTGAATTGTTGATATTTGTCAAGTGACACATGGTACCTATTAACTTGGTAATTCTTCAGTGATGTGTCCAGTCCCCATCCAAAATTATTTCAGGAGTTTCTGTTGTCATAAACTTATTGCAAATCAACTCAGAATTGTCTCAATGATCTCAAATAACCAAAACAGATACATTAGTTGGGCAAACTAAGGGGAGAAGATACAAAAGTAGATTTATCAATAAATAGATCAAAATGGGTGGAGCAATGCCCATATAAGGACATTTGATCTAAATTTAGATCAATTTTGGTACATTCTCACCTTCAAACATGCCATAACCACAAATGAAAGGCCCATAACCACAATATTTTTCTTCCAAGATGAAGCACATGAATAACTATCAATTATGTTTGTCCTTGGAGCCTGCACAACCTTACTTAAGGCTAGAATGGCAGAACTACTGTCAACATCAATACCTATGCAATGGCCATGGTTTTGTAAAGATGAATGCTCAAAAATGAATGATCAGTTATGTACAAATAAATGAAGAATGAATGGTCAATCAGTGGAACAATCTAACACAAGAAGTAGTTGAAGCCACAACGACCAATATGTTTAAAACAAATTTGACCAACACTGGGCTACAATTTCCTCAGCCTGACCTGACCAGTCTGCACCTGATTTGAAGTGAGCCCTGAATAGACCCCGTTGAACGTCAGCTCACTATCCTAAACCTAAACCTCAAGGCTGATGCTCTGTATTTTGAATGCTACTGACTAGTCATAAAATAAGATTGGCCTTACTTACTAATACAATTATATGGTTTCATCCATTTCTGTTGACTACCTATTTGTCAACGACTCAACTTAAACTATTCTGTCAAACAACTAACAAAGTCCTAGCAAGGCCTTCTAGGTCCTAGGTCCTACTTCTGTAAGATTGGTTGAGTGAGGAAAGGAGGGAAAAGATAAATGAGCCTGAGATAAAAGTGATATATAAATTTATATGCAAAAATAAAATAAATGCGAACCCAATACCCATGCTGATGCAATACACTGGCATGCAAAATCTGACAATCTGGTGTACAAACATGGCATATTAGGATATTTTGCTTTCATGCAAAAACACATCATCCAGCAAGGACTTACATGCAGAATAACTCTTCGATGGACCTATTACGAACAGCTATATTAGCCACGTCTCGCTGTTTTCTCAGAGCAATAAATTGCGATCCGGACTTCTTCTGACGTTTAGCTTTTTGAGGTCCCATTTTTGCAGTATGATCACACCTTAGACACTACATTAAACAACACATCAAGCCTACCATTCATCGTTTACACCTAATTAAAAATGATAAGGTGGTACGAATGCATTTTACTAAACCATCTCGCAACACACCAAACAAGCAGCGCGATTGCAGATTGCAGCCAGGGGGTTGTCATCCCTGCAGCCGCCATAGGCTCAATTAGCTATAATACCTTGCACAAGAAGAACCACGTATGTCAATCGCCCGAAAACTAACATACGTGGTTCTTCCTGGAACGTGACGTCATCTATTCCGAAAATTTTGGCGCACCGACATTTGTGGCGCGGCTTATATATGGCTACTATAACATTAGCGAAGGAGTAGGATCTTTGTCGCTTTGCTGTCAAAATAGGAGCAAAATGTTATTTATATAAGTTAGAGACCTTGAATCGGTCTTTCTTTGAGGGCATGTTGTCTGTAAATCGGCCCGGTAGAATTATCCATATAGTCTTTCAAAAACTGAGAGTTATTATTGATTTGTAGGTATAGGGGCAAGGGATTCTCCGTCAAGATGACGTCACCACCCCGAGTCGGATTCGGTCAAATCGCCGGATGACTCTACCTTCTTACAGGACTTAGATTGCAGCAAACATTGGGAGGTGCGGCGCCGCGCTTCGGCGGGTATTCTCGCCGCTAGAAAAGACTGAACTGCGCTAGATTTGCAAAATCTGTCAAGGCGCTAGAAGAGGCGCACCATGTCTAAAAAATAGCATAACAAAATATACCTAACCTAACCCGGGTGCATGGTGCGCCTCTTCTGACGCCTTTTTCCAGGACGCTTACGACAGCGCTTCCAATTAGAGGTTTTACGTCAAATCTGAAGACTCGACGTCAGATTCTAGAGTTAATCTAGAGGTTTTATGAAGATTTTCGGAGGATTATAGTTTTTCAGAAAAATTAGAGGTTCTTAGAGGTTTTGGGAATGTCCATGGCTTTTTGATCATGCATCGCCGCTTCGCGTATATAGGCTCCGTCGGCGCTCCGCGTAGAGGCGCCATCGGGGGGGCGGGGGGGCGCCCCCCGCCGCCCCCTGTATCCGCCCCTGAGCTATTGTAATAAGAAGTTGAAGTGGAACTAGACAGGAAAACTTTCCTACCGCAAGATATTTCAAGTTAAAGTTGATAAGCGTTCCACACTTTTCACGACCGGTACTTGCAAGTACTTTTGGTCCTCATCAAACTGCGGGCTTTTCCCGTATTGTTTTTTTTTAACGCAATGGAGTGGATAATATATTGTGCGTTCTGCTTGTTGTGATTATATGTCCGGCGATCTTCTAAAACTAACAGCGATTGGAAAAAGTGGCAATAAAATCGGAAGCTCTTCGATGCACATCAACGGCGGCATAGTTAGTGGCTGCGACCCTCAATTTTTGAAAATCGATTCATTTGTTTTCAACATTAGGAGCATTGTATAATTTGTCTGTGGCTGTATATAACATAACATAGCTTTATATTATCATGCAAAATAATAATTTTTCCAAAAAAAACTAACAAACAATAACACAAAACTGGCAATTAAATCGGAAGCTCATCGATGCACATCGACGGCGACCTATTTAGCGTCGGCGATTTGTTTACAAAGCCATTGTCATGCTTCTCGGCGCACTTAACCATTGTGGCGAGTTGTTCCTGATTAGTATACCCAAGTCCCGTAGCAGGCTTTGTTAATAACGTCACTGGTGCCATTTTTGTGTAGCATTGCAAAATATATCTGATTTTGAGTTGAAAGCTAAATAAAGACTTATTCAAATTATTGTTTTTAAGTTTGAACTTTCTTGTTAATAATTATTAAAGGTATTGTATCACTGTATTTCATAGTAGTTGACACTTCAGAAACTTGGACGTAATAATATTGTATCCAATATGCATTTCCCTCACCTTTTGCTATTGTAGCGCAGTGCCGAGTGCTTTGCGAATACTAGCTTGCCTGGGATTCAATTCATTCCGCCCTTATTTTATTCGAGTTGGTATAGTTTGCATGTTGTTGTTATTCATTATTTATACTGATAGTCAGTCATGCATCACGGATGCTTCACGGATTGCTTCACGGATCAGAGCGCTGCTCGAACGCACGCTAGTAGCGCTAGTAGCGGTTTCGTTCTCCATGGCAACCAGGTGTGAGCCAATGAAAAGCCAGAACGTATTCCCTTTCTGGCTTTTGATTGGCTGACGCCTGGTTGCCATGGAGAACGAAAGCGCTACTAGCGCTACTAGCGCTACTAGCGCTACTAGCGTGTGTCCAAGCAGCGCTCAGTTTGATCGGAAACGTCGCAGAGCCTCCAAAAATGCCGCACTCGATGTAAACAATGGTAGGGAAGGACGAATTTGTCAATGACCTTCATGAAGTACACAAGGTACTTGTTTTGTATTTTTTCCAAACTTACAACTTTGAATTTGGGAATAATTTGATTTAATTCTTAAATTTAAATAAAATAATTTTAAAACCATAACGGTAGCCTAAGCAATTGTTGCTAACAAAATCAAAAGGTAATTATTTCCCTTTAAAGGGAAATAATGACCTTTTTCCACTAAAATGGAGTTAGCACTTGAAATCGCCAGACGAGATAAAAATATATTGTAAATTCATCACATTTTGCATGAAAACTTTCCTACCGAAAGCTATTTCAAGTTAAAGTTGATAAGCGTTCCACACTTTTAACGACCGGTACTTGCACTATTTCTGACCTTTTGTCAAGTACTTTTGGTCCTCATCAAACTGCGGGCTTTTCCCGTATTATTTTTTTACGCAATGGAGTGGAAAATATATTGTGCGTTCTGCTTGTTGTGATTATATGCCCGGCGATCTTCTAAAACTAACAGCGATTGGAAAAAGTGGCAATAAAATCGGAAGCTCATCGATGCACATCAACGCGGCATAGTTAGTGGTTGCGACCCTCAATTTTTGCAATTCGATTCATTTGTTTTCAACATTAGGAGTTGTGTATAGTTTGTCTGTGGCTGTATATAACACTATGCTTTATTTTATCATGAAAAATAATAATTTTCCCCAAAAAAACTAACGAACAATAACACAAAACTGGCAATTCAATCAGAAGCTCATCGATGCACATCGACGGCGACCTATTTAGCGTCGGCGATTTGTTTACAAAGTCATTGTCATGCTTCTCGGCGCACTTAACCATCTCGGCGCACTTGGCGAGTTGTTCCTGATTAGTATACCCAAGTCCCGTAGCAGGCTTTGTTAATGACGTCATTGGTGCCATTCTTGTGTAGCATTGCAAAATATATCTGATTTCGAGTTGAAAGCTAATTAAAGACTTATTCAAATGATTGTTTTTAAGTTTGAATTTTCTTGTTAATCATTATTAAAGGTATTTTATCACTGTATTTCATAGTAGTTGACACTTCAGAAACTTGTGACGTAATAATATTGTATCCAATATGCATTTCCCTCACCTTTTGCCATTGTGGCGCAGTGCCGAGTGCTTTGCGAATACTAGCTTGCCTGGGGTTCAATTCATTCCGCTCTTATTTTATTCGAGTTGGTATAGTTTGCATGTTGTTGTTATTCATGACTTATACTGACAGTCAGTCATGCATCACGGATGCTTCACGGATTGCTTCACGGATCAGAGCGCTGCTCGAACGCACGCTAGTAGCGCTTTCGTTCTCCATGGCAACCAGGCGTGAGCCAATGAAAAGCCAGAACGTATTCCCTTTCTGGCTTTTGATTGGCTGACGCCTGGTTGCCATGGAGAACGAAAGCGCTACTAGCGGGTGTCCGAGCAGCGCTCAGTTTGATCGGAAATGTCACAGAGGCTCCACAAATGCCGCACTCGATGTTAACAATGGTAGGGAAGGACGAATTTGTCAATGACCTTCATGATGTACACAAGGTACTTGTTTTGTATTTCTTCCAAACTTACAACTTTGAATTTGGGAATAATTTTATTTAATTCTTAAATTTAAATAAAATAATTTTAAAAATATAACGGGAGCCTAAGAAATTGTTGCTAACAAAATCAAAAGGTCATTATTTCCCTTTAAAAGACGGATTTGTTTGCGACATTTGAGTTTCAGAAATATGAAACCTGAACACAGATGCATATACATACATATTGATATGTTCAGACTGACTACTGGACAGTGAAGACAGTACGACTGTGTGAAGTGCCGTTAACCGGGCACGGCAGTGCAGTACTGGTATGAGCAGCTGGCACGGCTAGTAGCGTCCGTGACCAGGGTTGACGCCAGCCCCGCGCGCACGGCGGCATTGGAGTCCGCTCTAGTGTTATGAAGCGTGACACGTGCACTTCGGAATTGCCCACGCTCCAGCACCAGGCCATATCGATACAACACAGCAGACGCCCTTTGAACACTCCAAAACAACTACACCGGCGAAACAGCTCAGCCAATCGCAGAGATTGGAGAGGCCCAAGATCACAGCCACTTCAGATCAATTAAAATTATAACGATATGTTGGGGTATATTTAATAACGTGCAGTAGACATTATTTCATGAAAATAGCAGCGTAGTATATCTAATGGAAGTTTTGTGTGTATGAGACCGCATAGCAATGACCTACGAGAGCGAGAAAGATGGAACAACAACTTTGCTGAAAATAGTTTACACGAAACTCGAAATTTCACCTAAAAGATGTTTTGGCAATCAATGATTAATAAGCCATTATGTGAGAAAAACGTTTCGAAACTTATAGGCGGATTGACAAGTTTGTCACAGCAGTTAACGTAAGGGGAAAAATAGTCCTCTCTCCAATGTCTCTTCCTGTCATGACCATCCTCCCACTGTCTCTCGGCCGTGCGCGACTGACCTGGTTGTTGGTCTTGCCGGCGAACATGATGCGCCCGGTGTACAATTCGTACAGAGTGCAGGCCGTGGACCACATGTCCAAGCCGAAGTCGTACCGCAGTCCCAGGATGATCTCGGGGCCGCGGTAGAACCGCGACACCAGGTAGGGCGTCACCTCATTCTCCGACACGTTACTTGCCGAGCCGAAGTCACACAGCTTCAGCACCAGTTTGTTCTCGTTCACCTGAGGCGAGACGGGGGGGGGGGAGGGTCATCGGCGGCTAGATGAGCTGCAGTGAGCTTACGGCGGCGAGAGGAGCTGCAGTGAGCTTACGGCGGCTAGAGGAGCTGCAGTGAGCTTACGGCGGTTAAAGGAGCTGCAGTGAGCTTACGGCGGTCAGAGGAGCTGCAGTGAGCTTACGGCGGTCAGAGGAGCTGCAGTGAGCTTACGGCGGTTAAAGGAGCTGCAGTGAGCTTACGGCGGTCAGAGGAGCTGCAGTGAGCTTACGGCGGTCAGAGGAGCTGCAGTGAGCTTACGTGTGCTACAGCGGAAAGCTCACATGACTACAAAAAGGGTGGCTAAAACACCTGCATCGACAAGCAAGACTGTATGAGAGCATGACGACCAAGTATTACTCAAAAGAAAGTTGCCAGAGTACCAAGAATGTGATCAAGCCAAGGTTACCATTAATACATAAATAATGCACAGACAAGTTCACAATATAATTCAAATAAAATATTATCTAGGTTGTACTTTCGAAGATATTTGCTAAGATATGCGTCAGCACAGGCTGCATAATTACTTGTTTTATGAACCGCGTCTCACCGCCTGATTGTCTCCACGATATAGCTTGTCAGTCAATATATAGCGACAATGCAACACAATAGAACCTGGACCTGCCCAAAACGCAGCCTTCGTATGTGTCTATTCGTACCAGGATGTTGTCTGGTTTGATGTCGGCGTGTAGGATGCTGCACTTTCGGAGCAGCCGCAACGCCAGGAACATCTGCTGAGTGTAGGACCGAACTGCCTTCATGTGAAGTCCGATCTCCTTCCCGTTCTGCTTGCCGTACTTCTTCAGAATCTGAAGACATACAAAAGGCAGGGTTATAACAGCTTCAAAATCTGTGGCATACACAGGCGAGGAACAAAGCGGAGGTTAGAATAGTTTCAGAATCTGAGATATACACAGGCCGGACATATGATGGGGGTTAGAATAACTTCAGAATCTGAGAAACATACAGGCAGGGAACAAGGTGGTGGAAGTTAAAATAGCTTCAGAATCTTAGATATACACAGGCCGGACATATTATGGGGGTTAAAATAGCTTCAGAATCTGAGAAACATACAGGCAGGGAACAAAGTGGTGGAAGTTAAAATAGCTTCAGAATCTTAGATATACACAGGCCGGACATATTATGGGGGTTAGAATAGCTTCAGAATTTGCGACAAACAGGCGGAGACACGGTGGAAGTTAGAATAGCCTCATAATTTGAGACAAACAGAGGCGGGGTACACGGTGGAGGTTAGAATAGCTTCAGAATTTGTGACAAACGCAGTAGATACTTCGCAGGCAGGAGATACGGCGGAGGTTAGCTATCAGTTAGGGATATGCCCAATGCCCATGTGCTGTGCCGGATTGGCCCCGTCAAATTTCATGAAGTATTTGGCAGACCCGCTCCCCTGGTATTTTCCCATTGCTTGGTGACACAATAGGAAGCATGTAAAATTTCAGCCCCCTAACTTGTTTTTTTTTGTCTGCCCACAGGCTCCGAAGTTTTCCCCATACGGTATAATGGAGACTGCAACTCTGGTGTTAGTCACAATAGGATGCCATCTTTAAAGCACCGTTTCTTGTTGCAACATTGTCGCTCATATTCACATTTAACTGTTGTAAAACTAGGGAGATATGCTTAATTAATCCCTAGGATGAAAATTGACCCCCTTCCCCAACAACCCCTCTCCCTCACCTATCACCCCCGCCCCCGATCGTACCTAGGTAGATGGACCGAATGCTCCAGATTTTTTGTTTGTTTGGTGGAGTGAATTATGCTTGAAATTAAACGTTTGATCAATTTTTCTCGTGTGCAAATCTTGGACCTTCCACCACTAAAGCAAGAAGTCGGCAGAGTTCGGCAAATTGCCAAAATTATATTGGCATATTTACAACCCGGCAAACCTCGTCATGGTATATATATATATATATATATATATATATATATATATATATATATATATATATATATATATATATATATATATATACATATACATATACATATACATATACATATACATATACATATACATATACATATACATATACACATACATATACATATGGGTCATTCCACGCCAACTCAACCAATGGTGTACACGGCACCCCCTCAGATTTGTATGAAATCAAGTTCAAGGTGGGTTTTCATAGCCCTCATTCTGAATTTGTGGTCGAAACGGTCCTCCAACAAATACTTTGCCTGTTACAGTGACGTCATTTTATGACGTCACAGCATGTTGGGAAAGTTCCCAAGCGACATATCTCCTAAATTTGAGACGATATTTACGATCGGTCAACGCCATTCGAAAGAGAATGGTCCATTCATTAATATGAGTACCAAACGAGAAATTGAATTTATGCAAAAATATATATTATATTTGGAAAACATATATAATATATATTTTCCCAAATTTAGTCACTTCAAAATTTTACAACAATGATATATTTGAATTCTGTGTGTCTTTTTACCCCTGTAAAGCTCTACAAATGTTTGGGATTCGAACTACAACACCCTTTGCTAGCTCGTGTTCTTCTCGGCTTCACGCCCTATACGCGCGAACGGTGAGTCGTCCTGCACCGGCGGGCCGAAACTTGTTGGGAACACTGTGAAGCAGCGCATCTCCTGAGGGTGAAGAGATATTTCAGATCGAGCAACGCATTTGCAAGATAGCAGCAGCAGCAATACCTGCTGTGAAACGGGCTCGACATTATAATTATTTGTGAAAATTTGTGAAAAAAAGGTATGATATGTATACCTGCCAAAACAAAATACATCTCCGATTTGTAAAGGCCAATAGAACATGAAATATGCATGTTTTATTACCATGGTAACGATCATCTTTATTTGGGTAACGAAGAACACCATCACTAAAATTTACGATACGAAAACGACATGATGGATTCACTAATGTGGCCTGTGCGTTCTGCCAGTAGTATCCTTGTATAGCGTCCTATACAACGAAAGCGTAATTCTCTTAAAAGTCGTCCAATGCGATCGCCTCTCCGGTGGATACAGTGCCTTTTAATTCTTTGAGATATTTGCTTTGTGCGTGTGCAATGATGTAATGAGACCGAAGTCGAAAGATGGAGCTGACTAAGTGTCTATGAACACACGGCTTGACGCACAGACACGAGAGTAGTGCGATCCGTACATGGCCATTGGCTGAATTATATTTCTTCTGAGTCATTCAGTTCTTCCTCCTCTTGTAAAAATGCTCGCAGATTTTCGTCGCCCGGACATTCCTCACAACTTCCCAACATGCATGTTTCCCTATGAATGTCGCATACTGTTTTTGCTATGCAGTCATTTATGGTAAGAGTTGAACGGACTGATTACAGCATAAGCTTAGGATATTGGTGATGTACGCAAATGCCAACAGAATGCGTGCCGCTGGCTCCGGCCAAAACGCACCACGGTGGCCTAAGGCTCGCAAAGACCGAAAATCCTACTGACTCTGGTGTTTCGGACTTATACTGCTGATAAATTTCACGTAGATTGGACAGCACGAGGAGCTTCTGGTGGTGGCGTTTTTCCCCGTCAGGATCACGTACACTGACTGAGTCTTTTTGGCCAGGACAAATTCTAATGATATCGTCGCGTTCATACAATTGTTGGACGGCATTCTTTTTGGCGTCTGCAATTGGTCACTGATGGCTTCTTTGCACCCGGAATGGCTAGTACACCCTTCACTGCCTTCAGAGCTCGACTCCGTTTCACCATGTGAATTGTTGCGCCAAACCGTGCAGCAGTTCTTTCGATAGTAAACGGTGATAGAGTCAGGATCTGAAGCTTGATCGCGTAAGAAGTTTGAGGATGGTTGAATTTATCGACAAGTTCGGCCATCATTTTTTCGTACAACTCTATGTTTGGCATCGCTTCATCACTCCTGGGATTGTCTATGTCCGAATCCACTTCGACACCGTATGAAGCTGACAGACGTTTTGCAACCGCAGCTTTCACGGATGACAGCTTCCTTTTGCATTTCCGTTTCCGTTGATGGTCTTTCAACCCTCCTGAAACGATTGAGAATACTTAACTTAATTTCACCAAAATGTGCAAAACCAAACAGTGAACATCAAACCCTCGATTGTAATATGAGTTTTCACCTTTGGGGGAATTATCGTCTATACCTTATATTAAGCGCTCCAAAAATGTATATTTTATAGTAGATCTGGTAGATCCCCTGTCAAACTACGGGAGGCGGATCTGGGATCCTGGTGGCTCCCTATGCCAAACATCGTCAAGATCTCTGATCCCAGTGAATCTCGGACAATTTTGAAGACAGATATACCCTGTATCCGTGCAGGGAATCCACACACATGACTCGCTGCTGGTATACTTCTATTTATTTTGGATGTATTTGAGGCCACCTCTGATAGTGATAATACCAGATGTGTATTTCTTCAATCTTAAAGCTTAGCCTTATGTCTACGTACGATATTTGCAGGGGTCATCGCATACATGCATTGCGACCGGACAATATCATGTTTATCAACAATTGATGTTTTGACATGACCCACCTGTTTTAATCGGAGCTCCACCGACAACGTCCAACCGATTCTAACCGATTCGCTTGGGAATAATTTCATTGAGCTACTCAGTTGCAATTTGCTTCTCTGACATTGCCTCAGTCTCCGGAGACGACGGCACTGTTGTTGGGGTACACGAGGAAGTATCTGCATCCTGAAGTAGGTCTCTTGCTACAGGCTGTCCAGATGGCCCTGGCTTGATTTCTTCGTCTCTTTTGGGGATGTGTTTCCTGCACTTAGCACACAGTCTATCACCTGCTGAAAGAATGTCCTGGAGAGACTTGTGGGCTCGTATGCAGGACGCATTCACTGTTCTCAATGAGCTATACAATGTATTTGTGTGTGGCAGATTGAAAGGGTTCGAACAAACTTTTGATCTTAAACTGTGTCTGACTTTCGATGTCTTCATATCAGACAAATTCAGGCCAACATATCGTATGATAGCCAAAAGTCACTCGCCAGAGGCACACTGCACACGGCTGATCGCCCGACCGCGACCGCACGCACTGATGGAATGAGCTTGTGCCGTAGCCACTTCTCAAGTTCGATAGTAAACCGACGCATGACAACCTATCTGCCTCCCATAAACCCAACTCCCTGGGCTCTGCAAACGAGCCGGACAGCTGTGGAATACGATCCGGCCCCCAACGGAGAGGATTTGGTAGCGTCACGTGACATGACGTAGCGTGGGCTTAAAGTTTTCCCTTCACCATTGACTAACACGTAAACTGACCCAACTTATGACCTCAAAATTTCGGTCACCGGGTGGTAAATAGAATGTGTTTTTGGCACAGCTGTTAAGTTCATTTTATTATGTTTATGAGAATGCCCACTTTTAAGCCTCAAGAGTGTCTGAAATGCGCTTAAATATTGGCCAAAGGTATGCATGTAAACCCTCGCCCTGGTGGTGGTGGTGGGGGGTCATTTTGAACCCCCCACCCCAGAGTTTTTCGGGAATAGCGAGAAAACGGCGCTGCGCAGCGCCAACAAATTTGGCACAGCTATTCGGACATCAATTACCCACATTTTGTGAAAGTTTTAACTGCAGGTCATCTCAGGTCAGATCACCAGGTCACATCAAGTGACCTGGTCTATCTATCTATCTATCTATGTGTTGTATCTCCCAAAATGTTTGTGGTCATGCCAAAGCCAGTGTTTGTCCGAGAGATTTGAAACTTTCAGGATTGCATAAGGCCATACGTACCTACAATTCGTATATCTCGGATTTGTTGTATCGGTGACCTAAGGTCAGGTCAATTTCGTGACCTCCCATTATAAGTAAATGGGAAAATATAAAAATGCTTCCTATTCAGAGAGAATGCATTCTATCAGGCCAATTCTTTAATATTCATACTATTTTAGCTAATTATTGATGACCCGGGTGCAATTGTTGCTCTGTGACATCTGCAAGGTGAGCTGAGGTCATCTCAGGTCACCAGCATTTTTTTGCCAATAACTCTTGATATAATAAAGATAGAGACGTGCAAACGACACCACTGTGTTTTCTCGTCGAGTCGCGTCGCCCCATATGCAACATGACCTACCTTGGTCACCAAATGACCTTGACCTGAGGTCAAATTTTGAAGTTGATCTAACTAGGTCACCATTACTATGGTTCGAAGCGCATTGACGAGACAAACACGATAGTGTTAAAATCATTGTTATATGTCTAACGAATACAACGGTATTTATGAAAGCGTTTTGGGAAAACAATGCCCACATGACCTTTGGTGACCTCTGGAGTGTAAACTATTGACCTGAGCTTTTGTTAATTTGATAACAATCAGGCGATTTAATTTGTCATGAGCTTTCGGTTGCCTTTTCCGTTCGTTCCTAGCTATCATAGTTCCCAAGATATTTGGGGGGGTTTCTGTAGCAAAGTCCTACACTTGGAAAATTTGACCTTTGGTGACCTCATTATTGACCTGAGCCAAAGCATACCTGAAGTAACGTCGAATGGCCTTGTTAAGAGCTTTCAAACGCTTTGTTCGCATCTTTCTAGCCCTTTGTTTTTCTAGTTACAGGCAGACTGGTTATTGATTCAACTTTTTTGGAACGATTCAATCATGATTCATTTTGGAATCTGAATGATCCAATCACCGTTGGATTCACTATTTTTTAGAATTGTTTCTTTCCGATTGAAAGAATACAAAATATATTTTAATTGATTCACGTTTTATTCAACATTTAAATATTTGTGGTGAATGTATGTCAAATAAATACAAATTGAAACATACATATATATGATCATTAAAACATTGTTACAGCAATACTATTTCAGTATAAATAAATGTAGCCACTGGGACTGCAATCTGCATGTATTTACAAAACTTACTAGTGTACTTGAATCGTTAAGAATCGTTAAATCTTTTGATTCAATCAGCCTTGATTTGATGCAGGGTTTTATCCAATCACGATTCATGAATCAAAAGATCTGGTGGTGAATATTTTTTTCTCAAGGAATTTTGATTGAACAAGTCCAATCGATTCAATCAGTGTCAAATAAATAACCAGTCTGGTTAGAGGGGGGTCATTTTACCCCCCCCCCCCCACCACCACCACCACCACAACAATATAATGAACACATTATGTTGTGTTCCTGAGGAATAGGGTACTATGTGGGAACACACTCACATTCACAAACACATACACATTCATTCTATTCATTCAAACACATACACATGCATGTGGATTGTAGGTGGGAACACATTCACATTCACAAACACATTCATTCTATTCATTCAAACACACACATGCATCTAGGTGGGAACACATTCACAACACACATACACATTCCTACCCCGCCCCCCTCCCCCCACTAACATAATGAACTAAATACTGACATTGGCATATCATAGCATACAAATGTCCATAGTAGATGTTTACCAGCACTAATAAACACCAAACATGCATAAACGTGGAGTGGAAAGATCAGAATGGAGAATATCACATCAGTAATGATTTGAGTAGCAGCTAGTACATGTTTGTAAGAAATATGGAAATCACAATGGCTCAAATCACAGATGCTCAAAATGGTTGATGATTGTGGATAGGTGTTGGTATAAGAATGTAAGTGCCGGAGTGGCACTTGGCAGTAAATGGTAGTCATAGCACACATTAATTGTAACCAGGATAATATGTTAGCTGATAATCTCCTTTGATTGAACAAGTCCAATCGATGGTAATCTCCTTATATACAGGAATAAAAAACTAAGGATAGCTTAAATCCTCCTCAAATATATTCTAGAATCGTTATCCTATCCACCCAAGGATGTGCTCAAGCTAATATTGTGTATCATACTTGATACAATAATAGGTACAATATCAGAAAAAGTATTGATGTTTTTTCTTCTTCATAGACACTATTTAGCCCCCCCCCCCGAGTGTTTCAAGAATAAACAGTCAACTCATCATATTAATTTATTGACCAAGACACACTTCATAATTCATATTGATACTTCTTCAGTTGGTCATTAAAAATAGGACATACAAAACAATAGATGATTGACACTGCAAACATACATTCATTCATTCAAGTTCATTCACATCACATGATATTGTTTCACCTATTAGTCTACTAAGAGGCATCAGGCAAAACAATCACATGTTAGACATCTAATTTATGTATTGAGAAAAACAAAATTAAGCAATTTCAGATAGTTATTCTTCCAGTCTTCGCCCTTCGGATTCATAAATGCTGACTTCAAGCACTGCAGTTTCAAGCGTAATTCTTGTTTTCTTGTCTATATTATCTTTAATACTCCTTGCACCTTCCCAACTGGGTATAGTTCCACATTCATGAATCATGAATATGTTTCACTATTGTTTTGGGTTTCTGATATTGAAATTATTTCCTGTGCTCCATTAGCCTGGTGTTCAAACTTCTTCCAACTCCCAGTTTCACCATATGGCTTTGTACATCTCTTGCATGGTATCTTGTAGACAAGCCTGTGATCATGTTGCTTTCTTTTATAATTTATCCTGTTCTTCCCAGTCTCACTTGTTAGTTGTTACCTACTATCACATTAGCATGTTTCAGAAAATGTGCAATCGTATCAACATGTCTGGATTGCGGAACAACTGGATAGCTAAGTATCAATACGAACCGCGTCTTGGTTAATAAATTATCATGAGGATTTGACTGTGTATATGTGTCTATGAACGTTAACAATTTCAAGAAGTTAGCATGAATTAATTCAAGCAGCGCAACCTCGTCCCAACAACGCAAGACGCTCCCCCGAGCGTATGGCAAAACAGGTAAACAACGCAGTTTAACAAACGTCTCTCCAGCGCCAGAAATGTCTCATGATATTACTGCCATTTCTTGGGCTTGATTCAAACCTCCGACCTACCTGTTAGTTATAGTTATCTTGATACGATCTGCGGTGTCGAATTTCAGCCAAGTGACATCATCGAGGGTACACCGCTTTTGGTGTTTAAACACGCTGTACGTAAGTAAGTGTAGCTTTGATAGGCTAGTTATGTGCTTTGAGTTAATCAATTAAATCAATTAAATATCAATTATATCAATTAAAATCATTACAATTTAAACACGCTGTACGTAAGTAAGTGTAGCTTTGATAGGCTAGTTATGTGCTTTGAGTTAATCAATTAAATCAATTAAAATCATTAAAATTGTAAATAGATGTACCATTTTCATTTTTTCGTATAGCAGCGATTTAAGAAGTCGATTTAATATATTGCAGCATTTTAAGGCCCATTTTGAAAGTATTTCCATTTGTGGCGCACAAGATCCGTGGCACAGATCAAAACAAGGCCGTTGAGATACCGTGCAGCGACGCGTTCAAGGTAAGGTTATTCACCCAAGGCCTTATTATTCACCCATTTATGTTCATATAAATAACATGATGAGGGGCATGATGTCTTAGATGGTATTTTTTAAACCGTACATAAATATGATGACAATGAATATTGGTATGTGGCTCTAACTTCTTTGTTGCCATTTTCTGATTCTGATTGATTCAAAGACATGAAAAGTAGGTACCTACCAGGCGCGGATCCAGGATTTTGGTCAAGGGGGCGCCATACAAAAAGTTGCACCCTATGGGCACATTTGTATGGTGCAGCATGGGTGCGACCTAAGATTGGAGGCGTGCCCTAGCGCCTGCCTACTACCTAGGTACCTATGTAGGTACACATTTTGTCATACTTGTTCATTCTTCAATCATTCAAACCTTGAAAGTTTGGTTGTTGTAATTGGATATCACTGTCAACCATCTAACCATGCATTCCCTTTTCAGATTCAAAGATATGGGCAGCCGGCAGGGTTTGTGTTGTTGCCTCATGCAACTTGCAAGTCGTGGTTTGGAGGGAAATCCAAGAAAAAGAATGACAAGAGAATGAGCTACTTTAAGTTTCCCAAAGACAAGCAACTGCTGAGTAGTTGGATTTCGAAATGTAAGCAGGTTGATCCCTTTGATCCTTCAAAAGCACCCATCACCATCTGTTCAGGGTGCCATTAGGTATACCCTCCCATTGACATCATCAAGCTGACAGCTGCACCCAGCACAGCCTGCCTCTTGTTACACTACCTACAGCTGGTGTACAGAAGTGTGATGCCTGCCCTACCAATACCCTGTTCAGACCACTTTTCCTCAGATGATTTTGATCCTTGTTTCTTGAGGAAGCTGCAGATAATGCCTGATTGGAACCATCTTCCAACCCTGAAGAACTAAGATCGGGGGCGCAGGGGTTGTGTTGTTGCCTCATGCAACTTGCAAGTCGTGGTTTGGAGGGAAGTCCAAGAAAAAGAATGACAAGAGAGTGAGCTACTTTAAGTTTCCCAAAGACAAGCAACTGCTGAGTAGTTGGATTTCGAAATGTAAGCAGGCTGACCCCTTTGATCCTTCAAAAGCACCCATCACCATCTGTTCAGGGTGCCATTAGGTATACCCTCCCATTGACATCATCAAGCTGACAGCTGCACCCGGCACAGCCTGCCTCTTGTAAAAAAAAAAAAAAATACCATCTAAGACATCATGCCCCTCATCATGCCGTTCCACACTTCAATCTTAAATATTGTCTTATGCTGTCTGAATCTTAAACATGGAAGTGGAACGTGTTAAATTGCTAGGGTCAAAGCATTTTGCTACATAGTTGCATTGACTCTCAGTTGTAGGAATTTGATATTCCATTGAGCTAGTGACTTATGGGCAAGAAATACATTACAATAAACTGTCACTGATATATCAACATTGATATACAGAGCATCGGAATGAAAATTATGTAACAAATACCATGGTTGTGCCAACTTGACATCACATGACAATTAAAGTTGAGTTTCTACATCAATGATTTATTCAAATAAGGCTTGGCATAATGCATATTGTGTATGAAAACGGATTTTCAGGTTTCAAGTTAACTCTTCTATTTTAAAGAGTTTGCCTAAGTAGCGTACACAAGTATTACAAGCCTGTAATAGGGCAGAGACACTAAATGATCCCCCTGTAACCTCCAATGTCATTTTTATGTATCACAAAGTCTTGAGCACCATGTAATGATTTTTCTTCCCAGACTGTCAGCACGTTCGGCTGAGGTTCGCCACCTAGAGGCAGATCCTGAGACTGCGGGCAAAACAGCAGGCTGATCATCTGAAATGGCGCCGTGAAACAGCACGACTCCGACGTGAGGTGTACGAGCTTCAGAGGAACGCCCTCTCCAGCTCGAACTCGAAGCCCAGATGGAGGACGTTTTCAGCAAGCAGCAGCAGGGTTCGAGTGTGGCTACTGGCAAGGTCATTCGGTTCCCCCGCTTGGGTCGGCGTGACCCCGACCCCGACTATAGTCTATACATGACGACAGTCGCCTAGTCGTTAGCCCCAATACCACCACCACCACCTCTCCCGAGGCGGTGCCAACTCAGCGGATCGGAACAGCGCAAGAGCCGGCCACCTGTCGGAGGCCGCCGGCGGAGCTCCTGACGCCTCCTCTCCAAGGCGGTGCCAACTCAGCGGATCGGAACAGCGCAAGAGCCGGCCACCTGTCGGAGGCCGCCGGCGGAGCTCCTGACACCTACTCTCCGAGGCGGTGCCAACTCAGCGGATCGGGACAGCGCAAGAGCCGGCCACCTGGCGAAGTCTCGGGCTTCCAGGCAGTAGCTGTCTACCGCAGGGAACGCGGACAGACAAACACGGGCACGGGCACCCGGACCCACCCCACATCCGGGATGACTATGTGGTGGCGGCCTTGACCACCAGCTTCTGAACCCCATTGCGCTGCCTAGGATAAGCCCCTTAACCCTATTTGTAACAGGGGGGGGGGGGGGGGGCGCGGATTCCGCCCCCCTCATTTTTTTCGCAGATATCTCCAGAACGGCTGAGAGCAGGCCCATGCAATTTTGGGACTTTTCATAGAATTGAACTCCGCATTTGGAGTCAAAATTTTGAGTTCTTAACTTGAACAGATGCGGTTCCAGGGCACAGTTTTGGGTGGGTTCGGAGGCGACATTTGGCGAAAATACGGAAATGCGATCTTCACGGTTTCTTCCTAACTGCATCAAGTATGAAGGAGTTACATCGGCTTACCGTGATTGCAACAAGTGCAAATTAGATGATGTTAATGAAATATCATACAAAATTGCATGGCAGAGGCGGTTTCAGGGGCTTGAAAAGGGGGGGGGGGGGGTCCAGGAAGTATGCAATGCTTGGCGGGAAGCCAATAGAGCAATGTAAGGGGCATTTATAGTATCAAGATGTAAAAGATAGCTTCTGCTTCCATTATTTGCATAATTTATTACATATAGAGTTTCAGGGGCGTGTTCAGGAACATGAAAAGGGGGGTGACTGGCATGGTGATGACGATATGCCAGCGATAACGGCGCAATATACGTTTAGCTTATAATAATATATGCACATATGAGACCAGAAAAGGGAATAAAGTCATTTTTTTGCAGAGGCGCGCTCAGGAATGGAAGAAAGGGGGTCATATTATTGCAAGGAAACTAAGAGGCATGGGCGTACAATGACATAACATACTGCAGTTTTCGGATGAAACACGCACCACAGGCTACTCTACGAACGATTATAAGATAATAGGCGAGTCCAGGTAGGGTAAAAAGGGGGGTAAGCAATGTTAATTGAAGTTGTAAGTGAAATAGTCACTGTTGACTAGTTAGTATCATAATAGCGGATAATATACTTATCAAAAGGTCTTGCGCCGCCCTAGTTTGGATCCTGGATGCGTCTATGATGAAGTACAACATGCAAAAAGGA
This sequence comes from Chirona hameri, assembly GCA_036785665.1. NCBI lineage: Eukaryota > Metazoa > Arthropoda > Thecostraca > Balanomorpha > Balanidae > Chirona > Chirona hameri. Next base: position 98,341 of record JAXIVJ010001295.1, on the reverse strand, counting down.
ACTATCTATGATCAGTAACATATTTATAGTGCTGGGTAGCAACTTGTCTGCGGTTAATATTTTTCCCAATTTTACCTCCCTTTTTCACTAACCTGGTACCGCCTATGGCAAAAATATGATTTATAACTGTTTTTCTAATGTCTCAATCACATACCATTCCATTTATCAAAAAACAACATCAAAAAATGGTTTTATTACGCATTTACTTCACCCCCATATTGAGTGACCTGCACACGCCTATGGTTTTTGAATTTTCAAACGTCACCGTCATATATCAATTTCCGATTCAATCTCTATCGATTCCTATTAGTTGTGTTAAAATCGGTCGATAAACATGAAAGCTATGTTGGATCAAAAATACCACTAAAATTTGTAGTTTTTGTCCCCCCCTGTTGCCCCCCTATCCCAAATTTATATTTTGTATTATTATTTATAAATGTAGATCGTGTTGAGAGGAACCAAACACCGTTTCATTTTTGAAAATCAGACTGTTAGATCTCGAGATCTCCGGGGGGGGGGGGGGCGGGGGCGGAATCCGGCCCCCCCCCCCCCTGTTACAAATAGGGGTAGCCAGGAGCCTGTTACAAATAGGGTTAAGCCCAAATCATCGATAAGCCCGGAACTGTGCCAAGAGAGTAACGACGACGACGAGATACAAGAGACTGGAGCCGCGCAGTGGTGCAGTGGCCAGGTGTGGGCGGTGGCGCTGCACTTGGTGGCGCTCTTATTCGTCTGTACCGCCATCCTACCAAATGTAATAGAGCTGAGCAACAGAACCAGGTCCTAATCGTAGTTTTGAATGTGGTTTTCGCTGATATTTTGTCACTTGGCTGAGAGCAGGCACGTAGCCAGGATTTCGTCCAGGGGGGGGGGGGGGGGGGCGGCGCCTCGAAAGGGCCCCTTCCCCAGGGTTGAAAGTTCCCAAGCGTTGAAAGCCCCCCAAAACAAAACGGATGAAAAGGCACGTTACAAGGATGGAAAATGCAGATTGACAGGTATGGCATGGGCCATACCTAGCTTTTAGGAGCTGGAGTTAGCAAACTGCCATATCAACTTTGGAACCAGCGACACCAATTTGGAATCAGCTATACCAACTTGCAATATTTTTTAAGCTCAAGACCTGGACCGCGGCGCGTAAATATCGAGTCTTATGGGGCATAAGACTCGAAATTTTCGCGCCGCGGTCCAGGTCTTGAGCTTATGAGAGGATATGCTTTCTCATCAATGCGTCGCATTGCGTATGGTGCGGACCTCTAAAATTGTTATATTGTGCGTTTAAAAGTGCGGTAAAAAAGTGTTTAAAGTGCACTATTTTGCCCAATTATATATGAAAGTAGCAACATAACACGTAAATGCGCCGAGAAACGGGCCGATTTGATTCCTAACCCGCATATAATTGAATTTGTAGTTAAATTGCGCCGCGGAGCGTCGCGAAAATTTTGAATTTTATTCCCTGGACAACTGTATTCTTACTGTTGAAAGGTCCAAGGTCCCTTCAGATCGTCTCGAAGTGGCGGGGGGGGGGGGGGGGGGGGGGGGGGCGGCCGCCCCCGCCCCCCCCCCCTTGGCTACGTGCCTGGCTGAGAGTTGCATGGAGTCGGTTTTGTATGTACGATCGCTTGGAGGCGGTGTCCCACATGTCGCGGAACTTCATCTCATCCTACTCTCCACGACTACGAGGCTGCCGCTGTAGCTTCTGAGCTTATGTAATATTGGAACAAGCGTGTAAACTTTTACATTATTGCTCATAGTGGATCAAAATCGAGATATTGGTCACTGCATGACATGACATGGACAAGTACCTACTCTCCATGCGGATGCCGCACTTCGACATGCCTGAATTTGTTTGCCAATTGTGAAGGCTTGCATTGTTAAAGTCTTTACGAAATAGTCATTTTTATTCAAGTATAATCATTTGAAATGAAAAACATCTATATATATATTAAATTCCATAATTGTTCAATTATCACAGCGAAGTATTTTATTTTCATGCGTCGGGGCGGTATTCCAACACGGTCGGTGCGGCATCTCTGTTGAAGGTGTACCCCCGATGACGTCATCTGGCAACCTGCGCAGAAAGCTGCGCACTGGGATGATTCTACCTGGTACCTGGCCTTGGTTGTAACATACTCTATCGCATGTTATGTGGATTTTATATCGTATGTATATTATCCCATGTAATGGCTCGGTAAGTGTGCAAATGTATATTGGAGATAGGATACCGAGATGACTTAGCATAAATCTCAACACAATAGCTAACGCCTGTTCTACGATGCAATGCCAATTAGTGATGTATATTTTATAACATAAATTCATGAAACTAAGAAAAAATTACTTAGCTAATCGCCTGATTGCTAGCTTGTTTTATGGAACTGTTTGAATGTTTGGGAACCTTGGTGCTATAATGTTATTCCACAGTCTGGGTCCAGCCCAAGTTACCAACTGAATCCTATATAATTTACTCGTGAATATTTGATGAAAATGGCGTGTTGTTCGTGTGCTTCTTGCAGGTTCTGAGATATTAAAAAGTTGATCCACTTTGGGTGGCAAGTCATGTTTAAGTTTTCTATGCATTAGCAGGATCATTTGTAGTTTTCCGATGTCTCGGAAACACAGTAATGCAAGTAAAAAAAAATATATTGGGTTAGTGTGAGCGAGTCTAATTTGACAATCAATGATACGTATAACACGCTTTTACAGATTCTCTATTTTGTCTGTGTGCGGGGTATGTATTACTATAGAGAAAACATCAATAATTGATAGATGACAAAAACAGTGAGTTGTACATTGTACAAGTTGTAGCTGTTTAGTATTGAAATCATATCTTACCCTCGATATAAGCCCCACACCCCTGCTAAGTATCACAAGAAGCCTGGAAATATGCGATTTCCATTTAAAACATTGTCTATGTACACACCTAAATACTTTACGGTATTTACCACAGGAATGTTGACACCTGCCAAGTTAAGCGAAATATTAAGTGAACGTCTGGTGTTATTTTATATTTGAAGGTAGGTCTTACCAGTATTTACAGAAAGGCAATTTGCCTGTAACCAGGCAGCAATGTTCGGCGATACATTGTTAATATACTCCTGCAACTGTTGTTCATTTGAGCCTTCCATGAAGATCGCTGTGTCGTCAGCATACAGAATCGAGGTCATATCCTGGCTTATCAAAGGAAAATCTTTGATATAGACAATAAATAGAAGGGGACCTAGGATAGATCCTTGAGGAACGCATATTTCTACCGGCTAGTAATTAGAACGAAAACAATCTATCTGAACCCACTGCGTACGGTTGGTTAAATATTATGTTATCATACTTAATGCTTTGTCTGATATTCCGTAGCGATGTACCTTTTTGAGGAGAATATCGATGTTTACTGTATGGAATGCTTTACGTAGATATAGATAGAGACCAGCAACCACATGACCGGTTTCAAAAGCTTTGGTGATTTTGTCTTGTAGTATTAGTAATGGCATATAGGTCTCATACCTTTCCGAAAACCAAACTGGTTGTCAATTATTATATTGTCAAATTAAGGAATTCATTAATACGGTTATGTATCAGTTTTTCAAGAACCTTTAAAATAACGGGGAGCAAACTAATCGGTCTGTAGTTTGTAAATCTCTGTTTATCGCTAGTTTTGTAAATTAGTTTAATTACTGCCTTTTTAATAATGAGGGAAACGTGCTGTGATCAAAACATAGATTCATAAAATGAACTAACTCATTGATTATTGCAGAAAATGTTGCTTTGAATAACTTAGTATTTATGCCGTCGTGACCGCCACCGACATTCTTCTTATTGCTTATAAGTGAAAAGAGTTCCTCCACAGTTGTGGGGAAGAGGGTATTCAGGGAGTTCCCTGGAGCATCAGGGATGTAATTCAATGGGTCTATATTAGAGGGGGTATTTGTTCGTTTAGTTGTATTCCAATGAGATAAAAATGTGTTAAAGTGTTCTGAGATATGTTGGGGATCCTCTACATGACAACCATCGTCAGTTTTAAATGTTTTCGGAAACTTATTAACATGGATGGTTCCTTTAGTGACCGCATTAAGGATTTGCCAAGTTTTCTTGACATTGCCGTCTTTTAGTTCATTGCTAATGTAAGAGCTTTTTGATTCTATTCTGTGCATAATACATTCTTGTATTTGTTATATCTTCGAATGTTATCGAACCTAGGATGCTTGCTTTTTTCAATGAACAACCTATTTTTGTATTTATTGTAGCTAATATCCCGGGTGTGAATGATTTTTCCCAGCTCAGCCTACTTGTCTGGGGAAGCTACGCCCCTGGGAACAACACAAACCAAATACACAAAAAATATACAACACTGAAATACTAAAATCACATCACAACCAGTAACAACATCAGACAGGATTGTCTCTTACATATTTTCTCACACTTGACTGAAGCTGGCAAACGTTGCGTGGAACGGATCAGCAGCTTGGAATCCTTCCACATGTGCATTGAATCCCAATACAGCCCGTCGGAATAGCCCTCGCTTAACCCGCGCGACACGGGGGGGGGGGGTAAATTTTACCCTCCCTCCCAGATTTTCTCCATAACTTGAAAACTATGACAGATATCGAAGTGAAACTTGCGGTACCTTATGGTGCATACATTCTACATCTTGTGTTACAATTTTGTTGAAATTCGTGAGAATTTTGAGGAGATAATGACGTTTTAGTGACGTCATGGCATGGCATTTTTGGTGAAAAAACGTTAAATGTTTGACAAATCGTAGAAAATAACGTGTTGATGCAAATCGCAAATAAAAGGCGTCAAAAGACAGTAAATAACATTGTCTTTAAAATGGCTATCTCTGATTTTCAAAATTGTGGGTTTTTGACCCCCAAAAATGCAAAAAAAAAAAAAATTGGAGAAGAATTTCCACAAAAGTTTTTTGTTTGAAGATTTTCACAAAACCGGAAGACATTAGAGAACCGAGTATGAACGATGTTCAAACTAAATTTCAAAGCAATTTCTTTATTTTTGACTGACTTATGGCTCTCTAAGAATAAGTAACTCATCAAATTTTACCCCCCCTCCCGGATTTTCTCCATAACTTGAAAACTATGACAGATATCGAAGTGAGATAGCCATTATCTTGGGCCGTCATTTTTTTTTTAAATTGCGTTTTTTGGATTTTGCTGACCAGATACAGACAAATAAATGCCACCACTGTATTTCGAAGACAAAACTAGTCTAGAAACATGCAATGTTTATTTAGATTCATAAATTTCAAATGTTGACCTTATTGTGACCTGACCTTGACCTGAGGGCGATTATATGGTGCCAGCCTGTGAAAATGGCTGCTTCTATCGAATTATACGTGTAAAATAACCCATACAACATGTGTCGCATGGCTTTCGTAGACCTGTGACCTTTTGTGACCTGACCTTGACCTTTGCTTAAAATTTCAATTTTACTTATGCGGGAGATGCATTATACACATGGGAGCACTTTGTGAGATAATAGTTGCAATACAAGGCTTTGGATGGAAAGTATAGCCCAAAAACCCAAATACTTAAATTTTGACACTTGACCTGACCGTGACCTGACATGTGACCTTATGTTAATCATTTCGGGTATGCATTATATTCTTCTCACTGAGAGCTTTCGATCGCCGCCTTGCGCGTCTCGCTGCGGTTATTGGTTCGGAAGATACGAGGGGGGTAAAATTTACCCCCAGCACCGGACGTTCGGATGGAGACCCCAGTGCCGCGCGGGTTAAAGGGAATGTTTCACCTTTGTATTCGTTTTAAACTGAGATAGCCATTATCTTGGGCCGTTATTGAAATGTATAAATTGCTAAGGTCATTTTCCCCAAAACTTAACCGTTTTTAAACAATTTAATTTACCATTTGCAAAATGACCCCAGGCTGGTGCAGCCGCTGATTGGCTGACAGTCACTTTTTCAGCCAATCCCACTGTCAGCCAATCAGCGGCGGTCTATAGCTCAATAATGACGTCATTCGCCGAAACATCAAAACTTAATTTGTATAAAGTTAAGTGACTTTTCGAGTGCAAAATATCAACATCGTTTTCAGCAGCACTTTATATTTTCGACTGCAACCAGCGTATATTTGATAACTTTCAGAAAGGTGAAACATTCCCTTTAAAGGTCTCCTTGTTAGCCTCGTGAGCGGACGGAACATGGATCAGTTGCGATGGTCCGGCCCTGGCTCACCGCCGTGGTACGTGGAGTGGGAAGCAGTCGAGCAGAAAGGCGGAGTGGCGGAGTCGGATCGGAATAGGATCCAGTATAGGAACATGAACTGCTCCACTGCCTAAACAGATCTCTTAACCCGCGAGTTACTGGGGTATATTTCATAACGCGACTTACTGGGGGGGGGGGGGGGGGGGGGGCTATTTTTTGCCCCCCCCCCCCCTCCGATCTCCGGAACTACTGGACCGAATGTAAAAATTCAAACGGCATTCGATAGCCCTGGGAAATTTATCGAGGGAATCATAATATTGTTGACCTCGGGGTCACCGATGACGTCACAGGTCAGGTCAAGTAAAAAATGTTTGAACGTGTCAAAAGGTCTCGATGGATGGAATTGTCGCGCAAAATTGCGATATTAAACGCATACGCTGTCGATAGATCGGTATGATTCGTGTGTCTGACACTTCTAAGTACCTTTCTAAGCTGTTTATGATCTTGGGTCAGGTCAAGGGCATCCGAGGTCACGAGGTCAAACTTCAGATTACGGTCATTAGGCGTTGTAACACATGTTTATGGGTTTGTTTTTCGTCTAGAACGCGAAAAATGGCCTTAGAACATTGTTTGTTCCATATAAATAGAAGTAAAAAGCAAAAAATGAAAATGCGTTTTTTATGCATAGTAATGCTGTGAGAAGTGGTCGATTTTTGTCATTTAAAGGTCATAACTCGGTCATTTTTAAAGATATCGACTTTAAATTTGGTACACATATTCACCGCATACATCTCGATCACATATATTCCGGTTTTTGGATAATTCGGATTTTTTCTTGAAAATTTGTAAAAACAAAAAATGTATTTGGATTTCTCAAAATTTTGAATTAAAAAAAACCCTAAAAAATCCGAGATAGTGGTTTGATAGCCCGGTCTATTGTCAGCAATTTGATTTAAAACAATTTAGTTTATCTCAAATATCGTACCTTTGACAGCGTTTTCCGAAAACCATTATTTTGCAACAAAAACGAAAGAACATGACGTCACTCTGACGTCATTCCCGGTTGACCTATCATAGCCTCATATTTTTCCTTTTGCCAACATGTGTAGAATTGATGTGAGAGAAGGTACTGCAAGTTTGGTGACGATACCGGTGTTCGTTTAGGAGTTATTGCAAAATAACGGGAGGGGGGGGTGGCAAAAAATAGTCCCCCCCCCAGTAACTCGCGGGTTAATTGGCCCCTGCACGGTCGCTTTCCACGTGCCCCGAGTCATGTCTGTCACGTCAGTTGTCACTAATGAAGAAAGCAGCGTGGGGGCGCAGTAGAGGGGAGAAGAACAGAGACAGGTTACCGGGCACACGGCAATAGACGCGCGGGGGGGGGGGGGGGGGGGACGGCTGACGGAGTGGCGCCTGGTCACTACTACTAAGCCTTCGGTGCATTAAATATGTGTGTTATTTCATTGGCAGTATAGGAACAGGAACTGCCCCACTGCCTAAACAGATATCTTAACTATTGTCCCCACGGGCGCTTTCCACGTGCCCCGAGTCATGTCTGTGACAGACAAGTCACTAATGAAGAAAGCAGCGTGGGAGCGCAGTAGAGGGGAGAGGAACAGGGGTCAGGTACCGGGCATACGGCAATAGGCGCGCGACCACGGGAACGGCTGGCGGAGCGGCGCCTGAACACTACTAGTCACTCTCGGACCACCTGGTCAAAACGGGACCGTCCTGTTCAGAGGCGGTGCCTCTATATTTCGAAAACGCCTGCAGTTATGGGGGAGGAAGTTTTCGAAGGTGTGTTAGCCCGGCAGTCACTGGGGTATATTCTGTAACACGACTCTTGGGGGGGGGGGGGGGGGGGGGGGTACCCTGGTATCTTCAGAACCAATGATCGCAGCGGGACGCGCAAGGCGGCATTCGAAAGCGCTCAATGAGATAAACCTAACGCAAACTTAAACAAATCAAATTAAAGTTACATGTCGGGTCACGGTCAAGTCAAACGTCAAAATCGAGGTATTTGAGTTTATGGACAATACTTGCCATCCATGGCCTTCGATTGCGCCTATAATCACCCAAAGTGTTGGCAAAGGTATGAGTCATATCCCACATGAGCTGAAGTGAGATTGTTGGAAAAGATCAAGGTCAAGGTCAGGCCACAAAAGGTCACTACACACAAAATATCTACGAAAGTCATGCAGCACATGTTTCATGGATGATTTTGCGCGTAGAATTCGATAGTGGTAGTCATTTTACCACCTGACTTCATTTACGTGAAGTTAGTGTCAAGTTCAGGTCAAGTTCAGGTCAAGTTCAGGTCACTGAAGGTCAAAATTTGAAATTGATAAATCGAAATGAAAAAGCATGTTTCTATATCAGTTTTATCTTTAAAAAAAACAGTGCTGGCATTTATTTGTCTGTATCCGGTCAATAAAAGCCAAAAAAACGCAATTTCAAAATATGACGTCATGATTTACCCATACTTTATATGCCATGACAGTCAAACAAGATGATATCATTTTGAAATTTGGTATGGTAGTTGCCCATATGTTGTTATCTGACACATATTCCGGTTTTTCAATATCTTTGAGAAAAAAAAGAACAAATTTGAAACATTTTCGCAATTTCGAGATAGCTGGTTTGTAGCCCTTCCAATTTTCTACCTTTTGGCGTTTTTCGATTGCATTTTGCTTCAAATGCGGCATTTGTACCGGCCTGGCAAAGTTTAGCCGATTTTGGTGCCAAAATCGTGTTTAGTGACGTCACTAAATGCACTATATCTCGAGAGGGAAAAAATTGACCAAATTTTTCATTTTTTAATCTCAAAAGGTGTAAAAATGATGCCCGGAAAGAAACTGAAAGTTTGGCGTCGATATCTGCATTAGTTATTGAGATATTCCTAATATTCCTAAGGGGGGGGGGGGGCTAAAAAAGACCCCCCCAGTAACTCGCGGGTTAGGAAGGACGTGTCTCTCCCCTCATGTGACCAGAAAACTGTTGATCCGGCCCATCTAGAACACACCTTGGTACTTAATGGGTTAACTATTATATTTATGTATTACTATTCAATTATATGTCAACTTTTCAATAATAAATGATCATCATGAATAATTAATTATATAATCAGAAATGCGTTAATTAAATCCGTCGCAGACTATGGTAGTAGTAGCAGTAGTACCATAAGTTAGTACCATGAGGTTTACCGGAATGGGCCGGTAATCGCATATCGAAACGTGTCTGCTAACGCCCATCCTCCTCGTAGCTTTAGCTTTTTACCATTAGCTTTCCCGCGGTCTCAATGTGACGCTCCCCACTCCGCTGGTCTGCACCGCTCACCCACCTCCCCCGCCCGACAGCTGCCGGCCGATGCGAGGCGACGCCGGGTCCAGTGTGGTGTCAGATGTCATTCACATAAACATATTCCACTGTAGCCGACTTGCGTGTTAGAGTGACTACGTAATCACCCGGCTACTCCCTCCATCTAGCGGGTTTCACTGCAACTAGTAGTTCCAAATATGACCGCGCCAGACAGTTTTGTATGTCGCAAGCTTGGATGTGGCTGTGTCACGGTTTTGGATGCGGCGAGTACCATTTTGGATGCGGCTAGTTTGGCTGATGAAGATGTCCTCCACCCGGACGAATTTTGGATGTCGCAAGCGTTGTTGGCTGCGGTTTTGGATGGGACAAGCATTGAATGCTACAACTTTGAACGCTTTGATAGTTCCCCACCTGAACACGCCTAATCGCGCATTCGGTCGTTAGGCGACAAGTCAGCGCGCATCCCATAGGCCCCATGCTAAATTCAGCTGTTAGGCGATTAGGCGAGTGCAGAGGACGTCAACCTTTACCTGTTTGGAATGCCCGCGGCTATTTACCCGACCTAGCTCCAGCTGATCGCGGCCGCCACGCCGCCCATCCGCGCCGACACGGGTGGCCGGGCGGAACATAAGATTACTAAAAGTTAAATAACTTTTGACGGACTGTGATGCCGCCATAACGTTTACGGCGACAGCATGGGAATTGAATGCCGAATGGTATACAATCAGTTTTGAAGTGATACTGATTGTGCGTTCTTGTTGTTGTAAGTCTATACAAACAATTTGGTCTAAAAATGTATTTGACACTTTGTAATGGTTCAAAGTTTGCAAAATATCCCCTTTATTCCTCGACCGGGTAGGGCAAAATCACTACGTGTTCGGGTAGGGGAGGGGGGGGGGGGGGGGGGGGGAGTACCCCCCCCCTTAGCGTTTCGCCCCTAATTGAGCTAGAGCTTCAATTCAAAGACGAGCGTGTTGCTTGTGACAGGAGGAAGCCGCGGATACCCGATTTTATGGTCTTGGGTCATTATGTGACCTCTGAGGTCATGTCAATGACCCAAAAGTCATCAAAATTTAAAATGCGTATACATTGAATTTTATCGAGCTAGAATCGTGAATGAGCATATCATAATGCTTAATAGGTGCCAAATTCGTAATCAGCGTCACAAAATGTCCGAAAAACTGCACAATTCCAAAAAGGTCATGTCAGGTCATCTGAGGTCAGTGACCTCGGTTGACCTGTGGGTGCGCATGACCTCAGTGGAACATATAATTATATAAAATGGATCCCAAATTTGAAATCAGCGTCACAAATTGTCCTAGAAACCGTCAGAAGCCCAAAAAAGTAATCTGAGGTCATCGGAGGTCAATGACCTCAGTTGACTTCTGAAAAGGTCAATCGAGGTCACAATCACAGTGGAAACCACAACTGTCACATGGAAACACCTTTGCATATGCTCCTAAACAACAAACACTCAGAAACTGCACTAGTTACAAGCATCGATCTGCAGGACGCCAGTTGCGCCTGACATGACCTTGATAACCAGGTTACGGGTCATGTGGGTTAGAAATGCAAATTTATCAGATTGTGTCAAATTTTTCAAAAGTAGGGTACTGAAAGTTGCATCGCAATCGGTTAGAAACTACGCGAGTAATTCCAGAAAAACCGAGGGGGGGGGGGGGGGGGGGGGGGGGTGGATGCCACCCCCTACCCGGGCGAGGGTTAAAATAATCTTCAAAATCAACCTTATTGTCACCAATCGATTGCGCACGTTTAGGCGAATCAAGTACTACCTTTACTTTTTGTTTTTGTGTTAGCGAACACGATTTAGCACTTATCAAAGGTTGTGGAAGAATTTGGGCAAAATAATGGTTTCACGCGGTATCTAGAAACCTCTGGCTTTGTGGACATACCTATCGAACACTGAATGACAACAAGTGATTCAGAATGTGTCTTCCTATAGACCAATCAATTTGGAACTCAAAAATATTAGTAGAGAGTTCGAATATATGTCGAGAAATCGAATATTGGCCACGTCTGAACCCTAATAGGCACTGTGTGAATGGGTGTACCACAGGTATAATGGGTGTGTACCGGCTATAACGGGCTTATCACGTGTTCCACAACGGCACAACGGGTACCACGTGTGTATGTCGGACACCGTAGGGTTTTGACGGATACCTCGGCTGTATGACGGGTACAAAACGTATCATAGGTACGACGGGTGTGCCACAGGTAGAACGGGTTATCAATCCCTAATTGCCTTAGCCTATCACTGGCTTGCACCACCACTTGGCCTGTAATAGTTCAGCGGAGCGGAGGGGTTAGCACTAGTATCTTTTCTATGTAACACGAATAACTAGGATATGTATCCCAAACAGTGATGAGCGAATCACCGATTTCAGGCGTTTGGGAGTGCCCCTTTGGTCTCCATTGAATCCGGCGGTGCCAAAATCTGAACTCTTTAGTTCGGAAATTATATCGTGACTTTGCCTTCAAATTAAGACTTTGCCTTCAATGATAGCTCCACTATATACAGATTACAGTCACAGTTTTCTATGCAAAGTAAATCGGCAGCTTTGAACAAAAAGTCACACCTGGCGCCATCTAGTGCCTGGGCTGACACTTCGCGGCAGCATTCGAATCTGAGCCATTCCAGTAGATCGTATTACGCATGCGCATTTGCGCCAGTCTATAGCAATGAACTCGGATAACAACGCCTCTAGAGACCGGACAGTGGCGCAAGTCATTCGGTTCCCCGCCCCGGAGGGGAGTGGTTCTCCTCCCCACCCGCGGCGGCATATAGCTATAGGCTGGACTACGGGGTGGGCGAGAACAACTCCCCTCCCACCCCCCCCCCCCAAAAAAAAAAAACGAAAAAAAAACGGACTGTCGGCGGCCTCAGCCGGCCTGGGACCATGCAGCCGAGCGAGAGAGCTGCGACATTTGCTGAAGCATCACATACCCGTAACGAATTATAACCCAAAATTAGGTTATATCTCACGTAATATTGAAGAATGTCCTGTATCCTTATGGTGATGAATATTCGCTTATCTAAAGAACACCGCAGTTCGATGGAAATATCGTCATACGGTTGCAGGGGATTCAAAAGTTGCCGCTTTACTCGGCCGCCAACGGTCTGCCCGCCGCCGACGCTAGCAGACTGCTGCGGTACGATAATACAATATCATAATATGGATAATAGATGAGTTTTCGAACACAAATGTGGCCAGATCGATAGATCAACATGTTCTCTTGTTATTAACTTTGATTTCCGTCGCTACGACTCCTAGGAGCCTAATAATCGCTTTGAGGCCCAAAACATCCGTGCCTCATATGGCTGCCATTGGTCGGCACGGCACGGCACCGTCGGCTGAGAGGCGTTCGCCCGCTGGTAGCTGGGCTAAACGGGCGGAGGCGGTGAGGCGGCAGGCCGGCTGGGCCTCGTCGGCTTGTAGTGGTTTGTTGTAGTATGGTAAACGTACTGACGGGTGGTTGGCTGGCGGGTGGATGGAAGAGCCGGAGAATTTCGGTGATATGCCATAATAAAATGCACTGCGATGTGCAGAATGGGAATCACTCACAAGTCACACATCTTTTATATGGCAACCAATGAATATTTCAAAGCACATTCTTCCTAAATAATATGTGAGGCCCGGCCTCAGTTGCCTCACATGACGAGCCGCCACTGTAAAAGGAGTATGAAATGCACCAAAATAAACTGTTGTATTCCGTATATCGGTAGGGTACAACAAAACGATCATATTAGCGTCCAGAAATTGTTTGGACTTTCGCTTATGATGGTACTTCAGTTTGTTGTACCTTTTTGCTCCCTTTCAAAAACTGTGTGACCCATGCTCTCAAATATCTCGATTTTGACCTTTAGCCTGATCTTGGTCTGACATGCAACCTTGATCTGACAATGTAAGTTAAGTTAAAATTTTGACCAGCTCTGGTCATAACCGAGTTTGTTCTCTGAAGTGAGCATAACACAATGGCTGCTAACTGGGGTCAATCCCCGCCGCCTTATCTGGCACAAGTTTGTGGAGACCCACGTCATTAGCCATACATAACTGAGTGAGATTCCCAAACTCTCACCTCGCGCAGGTTCATCGAGAGCGGCTCGAACACCATGCAGAGATGGAACTTGTGGAAGAAATGCCTGAAGAGACGCAGACAGTGGTAGCGATCGTCGGCGTCAGCATCGTTCAGCTTCTTCAGCGTCTCCAGCTCCTTGAGACCCGTCTTGTGCCTGTGGGGCAGGGTGGAGTGCAGGCCGTCATATGACTGACTGGTGCATATTGTCAGGCAACGCGCGCGGTTCGTGGTCCCGAATCCGGACTCATAGGTATTCGTTGCGTGCGAAATGGCAAATAAGCATGAGAGCAAAGATGATATAAATGAAAAAGGAACATGTGTTATGGCGTTACAAACTCAATGCTTCACAAGTCTAATGAGTTAAAATTCACTTTGAAACATTATGTATGCATAATTTACAAACGTTTCAACTCTATTCAGTCATCTGAATAGTGTCGGTTATAAGGTGAGGATGTAACGTAACCAACGTGAGCATACAACCAACAAAATACGCGTTTGCATATGACTAGTCATTCAAAGAAGGTTAAGGTGGTTAGGGTACAGACATGGAAGGTCCCAAGGGACCTGAGGAAGCCCGCTCAGTTACTAGTATCTAGTGCTATCTGGATGGCCAATCCTTTACTGACGTTCTTCCCAGTGCTTGTCGAGTTTCCTCTTGATTGTGTTCACGTTTGGGGACATGACCACATCAGTCGGTAGGCTGTTCCATAGAGGCACCACTCTGATGCAATAGGAGTTCTGTCTCAGTTGTGTACGAACATGAGGTTGCTGAATCTTCAGAGGGTGGCCACGAGTTCGACCAGTTTTCCATCCTGAAAAAATCTCCAGGAATGACATTTAGCTTGTGGGTAACTATTTGGTAGACCAATATCATATCACCCCTGCATCTCCTGTACTACATGCTTGGGAGGTGCACTTTGTTCAGGCGCTCTTCATACCTAAGCTGCCGTATATCAGTCACTAGCTTGGTGGCACGCCTCTGCACACGTTCTACAGCATCCTGGTCCCCACACAGTATAGGTCCCCAAACACAGTTGCCATACTCTAGATGTGGACGAACAAATGCCTTGAATAACATGGATAGTGTATTGATAGTAAGTCTAGCAAAAATTGTTTTTACTAGACCTAAGCCTCTGGTCGCCTTCTTGACAGCCTTTGCAGTATGCTCGTGATAAGTGAGGTTGTGGTCGATCCAAATGCCTAGGTCTGACTCATTTGAGACCCTCTCAAGCTCTGCTCCTGCAATCTTGTATGGACATTTTGGATTTCGCTGCCCCAATTGTAAGACCTTGCATTTCCGTGCATTGAAGGGCAGTTGCCATTTTGCAGACCACAGTCCAAGCTTGTCCAGGTCATCTTGCAAAGCTTCTCGATCACAATGGTCCGACACCCTTCTGTATACTTTCGTGTCATCGGCAAACATCAAGGAGCAGCTCTGCAGCTGGTCAGGCAGGTCGTTGACATAGGCTAGGAACAACAAGAAGTCATGAAGAGTCGTCAACATATCATATTACAATTTGTCACGTCGTGTTAGGTTGTGCCCATTCCAGCCACAACAGAGCTGATCGGCCGGCCAGCGGCGGCGGCAGTGACAGTGGCGATACTCACATGATCTCGTTGTTACGGATGATTTTGACGGCCACCTCCTGATTGCCTCGCGCCTGGTCCCTCGCCCGGACCACGTTAGAGAACACTCCCTGGCCGGTGTAGCCATACACGGCGTACCTGTGAACCAAATCATACGGTGTAACCATACACGGCATACCTGTGAAACACGCCACACAGTGTAACCATACCAAAACGTACCGTCATTCAGGATAACGTTAGCCATCAGGGTAACTTTAGCCAAATGGAGGATCATAATTTTAGTTAATATTGTGCAGTGTGCACGCTCTGTTTCAAAACGAACAATGTGAACCACACTTCTGTAATTTACAAGTTTTTGGGGTCAGGTCTTCTTGGCTGGACGAAAATTATTTTGAAAATTAGAAATAGTATTTTTTTTACTTAAAGGGAATGTTTCACCTTTGTATTAGTTTTAAACTGAGATAGCCATCATCTTGGGCCGTTATTGAAATGTCTAAATTACTAAGGTCATTTTCCCCAAAACTTAGCCGTTTTTAAGCAATTTAATTTACCATTGGCAAAATGTACCCAGGCTCGTGCAGCCGCTGATTGGCTAACAGACACTTTTTCAGCCAATCCCACTTTGTCAGCCAATCAGCGACGATCTATAGCTCAATAATGACGTCATCAGCCCAAATTAAAAAAACAAAATTGTATAAAGTTAAGTGACTTTTCGAGTGAGAAAAAATATCCCCATCGTTTTCAGCAGCACTTACTTCATATTTTCGACACAACCAGCGTATATTTGACAACTTTCAGAAAGGTGAAACCCTCGCCCTACGGGAGGGGGGCTGACAGCCCCCACCCTGAGGTTTTTCTTAAATAACCTTTTACACATGGGGCGCATCCTGCTGAAATTTTTGGTAGCTGAGTTTACAACAATTATACGCATGCTGTACACATTTAATTGAAATTGGTGAAGTAATTTGGGAGATAATCATGTTTTGATGACGTCATGTTGGTGGAAAAACGATACATATTTGAAAAATGGTAGAAAACATAGTCTTAAAGGAAATTGCAAACGCAATTTACCAAAGATACAAAATGGCATCCTCTTTAAAATAACAATCTCGGATTTGCACAATTTTGGTTTTTGACCCCTAAAATAAAAAACTGTTTTGTTTTTGAAAAATCACCACAAAATCAAATTTTTCAAAGATGTTAAAAAAACGGAATATATGTGAGAGAACTGAGTATGGACAATACCCATACTAAATTTCAAAGCAATATCTTCATTTTTGACTGAGTGATGGCTCCCTAAGTGTAAGAAACTGATGACGTCATTTTTTATAACTTTTTTTTTGACAAGATACGGAAAAATCATTACATTTTCTGTATTTCTGAGCCAAAACTGGTCTAGGAACATGCCTTTTATTTACATTTATCAATTTCTAATTTTGAGGTTTTCTGAAGAGCAAAATCGTTGTTCTGGAAGTGGTAAATCCGAGGTCATTCACTTGACCTGGAAGGTCATCCATTGACCTGAAACCTAAAACTCGCATACTGTTAGATTCCTCTCATGACAGGCAAAATGCTGGTTCTTACCGCATTGCTCTAAGTTGCTTGGTTTGTAAGTTAACCGAGGAGGGGGGGGGGGGGGGGGGGCTGTCAGGCCACCCCGTAGGGCGAAGCTGAAAAAACTCCCGTAGGGCGAGGGTTGCTTGGCACGAGCGTGTTGCTAGGGACGAGAGGAAGCCGGTGATATCCGATTTTAAGGTTTTGGGTCATTAGGTGACCTCTGAGGTCATGTCAATGACCCAAAAGTCATCAAAATTAAAAATGCATATAAATTGAATTGTATCGAGCTAGAATCGTGAATGAGCATACCATAATGCTTAATGGGTGCCAAACTCATAATCAGCGTCACAAAATGTCCTAAAAACTGCCAAATTCCAAAAAGGTCATGTCAGGTCATCTGAGGTCAGTGACCTCGGTTGACCTGTGGAAGCGCATGACCCCAGTGTAACATATAATTATGTACAATGGATCCCAAATTTGAAATCAGCGTCACAAAATGTCCTAGAAACCGTCAGAAGCCCCAAAAAGTCATCTGAGGTCATCGGAGGTCACAATCTAAGTGGAAACCATAACTGTCACCTGGAAACACCTGTGCATATGCTCCTGAACAACACACATTCGGAAACTGCACAAGTTACAAGCATCGATACTGCGGGACGCCAGTTGCGCCTGACATGACCTTGAGAAACAGGTCATAGGTCACGGGTCATGTGGGTTAGAAATTCAAAATTTGCAGAGTATGTGGGATTTTTTTCTTCAAAAGTAGGGTACTGAAAGTTTCATCAACATCGGTTGGAAATTACGCGAGTTATTCCAGAAAAACCGAGGGGGGTGGATCCACCCCCCTACCCGGGCGAGGGTTAAAGGGAGATACTCACTCTTTTCCACAAAAATGGAGTTAGCACCTGAAATCGATAGACGAGGCCAAAATATAATGTAAATTCATCACATTTTGCATATAAACATTCCTACCGAAAGATATTGCAAGTTTCCTACCGATAAGCGATCCACGGTTATATCGGTCGGTACTCAGCAAGTACTGGGTAACGAATTTCAGTAAATTAGCCTCCCTACGCATTATTATTTATCATGAAGGTATGTAATATGTTTCCTGCACTATCTTTTGCGAATATGTGCCAAAATGTTATGAACAATCAACAATCATTTGAAAAAGTGCATTGACATCGGCAGCTTGGCACTGGACGGCCGGTGCCAAGCGGCTACGGCGACCTATCGGTATGTCGGCGATTTGTTTGCAAGTGCCCATTCAACAACGTTGAACAGATTGTTGAACGTAGAACAGCAAAAGAGTTGCGCTTTCCAATAGTGGAGAGAAAATATAGATCATTAATTTTCCAAAACTTCCAACTTTGAATAAGGGAATAATTTTATTTAATTCTTAAATTTAGATAACCAGATTTGAATACCATAACGGTAGCATACTGGTTATTGATTCACCTTTTTGGGAAGGATTCAATCACGATATATTTTGGAATATGAATGATTCAGTCACCGTTTGATTCATGGATAACCATTTTGAGATTTTTTTTTCCGATTCAAAGAATCATTTTTTTTGGGATCAAATCACGTTTGACTCACCATTGAAATAGCATTGCACAGTCTTTTTGATTCAATCAGCTTCGTTTCTATGCGGGTTTTGATTCAATCATGATTCATGAATAAAACAATCCGGCGGTTAATCGATTCTTCTTTGATTCAAGGGATTTTGATTGAACGATTCCAATCGATTCAATCAGAGTCGAATCAATAACCAGTCTGAACGGTAGTCAAAGAAATTGCTAACAAAATCAAAAGGTGATTATCTCCCTTTAAAGGGAGTGTGCCTACTGTTTTGGAATGTCAAACATATTTTATATACGGTAAGTAGCTATTGGTTTGATTGTTGGATAAATAGTTGAATTTTCACGTATATTGTTTTTTGCATATTTTTTTTTGCGATATCTATAAAACGATCGCCACTATAGTGATGTTATGTAAAACACGCGCATATAAGACAATACAATTACGGTCACATCATGGAGGGACAAGTTTTGCACAGCACGTTCTTGCCACTGTGAACTTTATTATGTGCAAGTTTCGTGCTCTAAATTGATATCTTCGTCGAACAATGGCCTCAAGCGTTGCGATCAGGGGGACAGGCGTTACTGCGCGACTGCTGCTATCAGCGCGCACGAGCTGTTTTGTCGAATTTCTATTGGCCGGCGCTAACGATATGCCAGCAGTGTAATCGATAGTTGCAGTGCTTTTAGTAGCGGAAGCCCTCTGGAGTCTACCCGATAACTTTATGCTCCCAGCAAGCTCCTGGAGTGTTTGGAATATCTCAGCAACTAGGGCGGATCTGGAGAAATGAAGTCATGGTTCAATTCGGAAAATTATGTTCTATAGACCAGTGCCAATAACCCCAAATAAGCGATGTGAGTAGGCACACTCCCTTTAAGTTACCCTCAAAACTTATTACGAGCGAGCGCGAGGCGCTCGCTCGTCCTTCCGTGGTGTATGGGAAAAATCTGATAATGAGTGGCCCGACCCGGCTCGTGGCGACGCTTTTGAGCTCCTTTTCTCTGTAACCGCACGTCCGATTGACAAGTGGACTTCTTTGCTGAGCAGCCCCATCTAACTTACCCTGTTTGAAGTAACCTGCCGGCTCATATGGGTGACTACCACTGCGTGTGCCGCGTGCCGCGTGAGGGGTGTTGAAAAGTATTTTCCCGCAATAACTCCGCAACGGGTGGGCAGATTATGTGCACATTTCGTGTGTGTGGTTAGGGACCCCTCAGCCGCCACTTTCACATAACTCAGGGGTGAGGTGACTGCACGTGCGCACCCCTATTCTATATCTCAGGAACGGCTGAACCGATTGTGTTCAAATTTGGTGTGTGGTTAGGGACCTCTCAGCCGCCGCCTTTTCACAAGTCAGGGGTGGGGTGGCTTTGCACGTGCGCACGTGCACACCCCTATTCTGTATCTCTGGAACGGCTGAGCCGATTGTGTTGACATTTGGTGTGTGGTTAGGGACCTCATGGCCCCCACTTTCCCACAAGTCAAAGGTGGGTGCCTCTGCACGTGTGCCCTTTTTTGTATCTCAGAAACTACTTGCCCGATCGAGTTGAAATTGCCCATACATATCCTTCGCGCTCGCTCGTTCATCGCCAACTACGGCGCCTTACTGGTAAAAATAACGCTCATTTGATGGTACCCTGGCCAAAATTCATGGTTTGCCCCATGAAATTAAGTACTTGGGTGCAGCCCTGAGAGCGTCCACCGTTAATGAGTACCCAGTTTTACACTATTTATTTGTTCCCCTGACTGCAGCTGCGGCCTTAAAGTGGAGAGGGGTGGATAAAGTTGGCAACAGGCTAACTTTAGTCAGGAGCGTCGCCACAAAATTTGGAGTGGGGGCCAGCCAGGTGGTTGCCCCGCTCCCATATGGCTTATATACAAATCCAGCCGATCTGTGGGGAGGGGGGGGGCGACGACGGCTCCCAGGTGGCGACCCCCCCCCCCCCTAGGGGGGGGGGGGGGGGGGGGGTGGTGCAATGCCGACCGGTTGATTGTAGGTATCGGGTTTGGGATTCGATGTATTAAATGCTGCCAATTAGGTCGGAAATACGTTTTCTAATCCTTATTGTTTTATTTGGTATTTCTATAGTTCAAAGCCACTGCGTAATAAAGCACCACATTGTCGCATCGTACCAGCTAAAAATGTACAGTTTTAGCGCAAAACTCAGGAAATGGAAAATGGCAGGATCGCGGACCACATGCGCTTATCGATAATGCTGTCGATACTAATTTGAGTCGTGTCATGCCGATACCTAGGAAGACTTGCCGAAACTGATATCGACACCCATTTTTTTTTGTAAATGCATCTCTAATTCTGACATTGGTCATTATCAGAGCATACTGATCCACTATATTTTGATGTTTTGTGTATGCACACATTAATTGGAAGGGTTTCCCTAGTAGAAGTCGATGGGAACAGACATATCATATCATTGCCTGCAAATCGGCAAGAAGTAACGCGGACTGGCTAAAAATAGCCGATTCCGGGTAACTTTAGCCACCTCAGAAATTTTAACAAATAACAACCTTAAATTAACAGAATCCCAACACTGCAACCACCAAACAGTCTGTCTGTCCAGTCCAGCCAGTCTGTCCACCAATTTTGCATCCGACATATTGTTATTTGTAGCCTTAACAAAACAGGGCACACCAAAATGTCCTAAAAGTATGCTAAAGTTACCCTGGATGACGGTACCTGTGAACCAGGTCACACGGTGTAACCATAAACGGCGTACATGTGAACCAGATCATACGGGATAACCATACACGGCGTACCTGTGAATTACGCCACACGGGGTAACCATACACGGCGTACCTGTGAACCAGGCCACAGGGACAAACATAAACGGCGTACCTGTGAATTACGCCACACGGGGTAACCATACACGGCGTACCTGTGAACCAGGCCACACGGGACAAACAAACGGCGTACCTGTGAATTACGCCACACGGGGTAACCATACACGGCGTACCTGTGAACCAGGCCACACGGGATAACCATACACGGCGTACCTGTGAATTACGCCACACGGGGTAACCATACACGGCGTACCTGTGAACCAGGCCACACGGGACAAACATAAACGGCGTACCTGTGAATTACGCCACACGGGGTAACCATACACGGTGTACCTGTGAACCAGGCCACACGGGACAAACATAAACGGCGTACCTGTGAATTACGCCACACGGGGTAACCATACACGGCGTACCTGTGAACCAGGCCACACGGGACAAACATAAACGGCGTACCTGTGAATTACGCACACGGGGTAACCATACACGGCGTACCTGTGAACCAGGCCACACGGGATAACCATACACGGCGTACCTGTGAATTACGCCACACGGGGTAACCATACACGGCGTACCTGTGAACCAGGCCACACGGGACAAACATAAACGGCGTACCTGTGAATTACGCCACACGGGGTAACCATACACGGCGTACCTGTGAACCAGGCCACACGGGACAAACATAAACGGCGTACCTGTGAATTACGCCACACGGGGTAACCATACACGGCGTACCTGTGAACCAGGCCACACGGGACAACCATAAACGGCGTACCTGTTAATTACGCCACACGGGGTAACCATACACGGCCTTATTTGTGAATTACACCACACGGGGTAACCATACACGGCGTACCTGTGAACCAGGCCACATGGGACATTCAATATCAGACACGGGACAGACATCCACCAAGGCGGGGCAGCAGATAGGAAATGTCAGGCGGACATAGAAGGCGGGGCAGCAGATAGGAAATGTCAGGCGGATATAGAAGGCGGGGCAGCAGATAGGAAATGGCAGGCGGACATAGAAGGCGGGGCAGCAGATAGGAAATGGCAGGCGGATATAGAAGGCGGGGCAGCAGATAGGAAATGGCAGGCGGATATAGAAGGCGGGGCAGCAGATAGGAAATGGCAGGCGGATATAGAAGGCGGGGCAGCAGATAGGAAATGGCAGGCGGACATAGAAGGCGGGGCAGCAGATAGGAAATGGCAGGCGGATATAGAAGGCGGGGCAGCAGATAGGAAATGGCAGGCGGATATAGAAGGCGGGGCAGCAGATAGGAAATGGCAGGCGGACATAGAAGGCGGGGCAGCAGATAGGAAATGGCAGGCGGATATAGAAGGCGGGGCAGCAGATAGGAAATGGCAGGCGGATATAGAAGGCGGGGCAGCAGATAGGAAATGGCAGGCGGATATAGAAGGCGGGGCAGCAGATAGGAAATGGCAGGCGGACATAGAAGGCGGGGCAGCAGATAGGAAATGGCAGGCGGATATAGAAGGCGGGGCAGCAGATAGGAAATGTCAGGCGGATATAGAAGGCGGGGCAGCAGATAGGAAATGTCAGGCGGATATAGAAGGCGGGGCAGCAGATAGGAAATGTCAGGCGGATATAGAAGGCGGGGCAGCAGATAGGAAATGTCAGGCGGATATAGAAGGCGGGGCAGCAGATAGGAAATGTCAGGCGGATATAGAAGGCGGGGCAGCAGATAGGAAATGGCAGGCGGATATAGAAGGCGGGGCAGCAGATAGGAAATGGCAGGCGGATATAGAAGGCGGGGCAGCAGATAGGAAATGTGTCAGGCGGACATAGAAGACAGCAGAGATATAATGTGATCACGCGGCACAAGTTATAACAGGCCAGCAAAGCGACCCCGTGGACGATAGTCGATCGAGCGCTTTAGCACGGGTAAATGGTAACGACCTCTTGTAGCCACACCTTAGCTCTCTCATGTGCTATATTTCAGTTTAATAGTCGATTTTTCTTAGATATGTAACACACGCGAGTACATGCGCACGTGAATAGTGATATGGGTTACAGCATGTGCAAATCAGCTACTGGCCATACTTCAGTCCGCATGCCAAATTTTAGCTCAATAGGTTCAGTAGTTTCTGATTTGTGAAAAAGTTACCCGCACGTGTGCAGTGTGCACGTGCCTTGCGATTTTCAGACACCAAGACCTGCAAAACAGCTAGTAGTGATACTTTAGTTCGCAATCTTTAAGTTATGATAAATAGGTCCAGTAGTTCCAAGATTTCACAGGGGCCTGCACGTGCGAACATGCAGCAAGGTTTCTGTTCCAGCATATGATATACCAGTAAAACGCTTTTTTGGGCGATAACCGAGCGAGCGAGCGCGCTCTGGTAAAGCTAAAACAGGTTTGAAATATGAAACGGTAAGGGAGCACACGTGGTAGTAACACAGTCATTTTAGTCCTCCAGAAAAATTGCCAGGCCTCAATGCATGCCAACATAAAAATTAAGTTGTATTAAATTGTTCAAGATCTCCTTTCCAAATCCGCCAAAAGGGAGTGCGTCCTGAGCGCTGCATGCTTCAGCGTATACATCAATGCTTAGAATAATACAGCCATTTTTGATCCAGAATCATTTTAGCAAGGTCGTATTGCGTCAAAGCGGCCACCACTACTGCAACGCCTCTGGTGGCTGAATTTCGCGCTATAGCGGGCGGCGGCAGCCATGGACACCAAGACCATGGCTGCGGGGCCCTCGAGCCCGCGCCAGTAACGTACAAGAAGTCCTGATGTTGAATGCTCGTGCTGTGCTTGCCTCGTTTTTTTTCTTTTCAATTATGCATTGTTTAGTGATGACAACAATACATGTACCCCTTGCAGTGCAGCTCGTCGCCGCCGCCGCGAATCGTGCACCGTATGCAGCCCACTGTGGTCGCCGCCGCCTCTCCGGGGATGCCTGCTCGCCCGCGACGCCAACCGCCCACGCCACCCTCCAAATTCTCGACCGCTGACCAGCCGTCGCCGCTGCACGACACATCCACCACCTCACAGAACGAACCGCCGCTTCACATCTCAGGGAAGTCCGCCTTGCCCGTTACGACAGCTAAAGTTAACCATGCACTTACCCATTTTCATATCTGTCATATCTCTAACGCACAATGGACACTAGAGTGCCAATAAAAAAACGAAAGTTGGATTTTTTTAACGGCCCTTAGTGGAATACTGTGGGGTGGTGAGAAAACAACGTGTGTAAAATTTGAGCGCAATCGAAAAAGGTGGCGCAAGTCGATTGATTGTTCCCCCCTATAGACTCTGATAGGGACTACAAGGAAGGACATCGTCTGTGGGGTGTTTGTTGGCAATATTGAAGCCTTTTGAGACCTCCCCTTCCTCCAGCTGGGCTGCTGGTCCCCCTCGCTCTTCAAAGCGAGTATTAGCCCCTCCAGGGGCATATCATGGTTGCCCAAGCCACTCATTGTCTTCAGCTTGGCCGGGGAAGGGAAGCCTTCGATGTTCCTGGCTGTTATCGACGGTGCCTTTCGACGACCTGCAAGAAGAATTGGCGCTGATCCTCGTTCTTCGTCAGGCTGAGGTTGAAGGACTGGAACAGCGCCACCCCTCGCTCCGCCGTGTCGTTGATGACGTGTAGGCTCGCGACGCGCCGTGACGCCGCGACGAACCCCGTGTCACTCGGCCACTCGTCCGGCTCCTTCGAGAGGAACGCCCTCCTTTCCGACGGTGTCTAGGAGGGCGCCGGAAGCCTGGCTTCCAAACGACGCTAGCGTGGACGAGGCGAGGCGGGCGTCGGAGACGGTGATGCGCTTCGGCGGTTCCTCGGATCCTTCTTCCCGCTGCATCGCTTCCGCCAGCGCCTTCTTCTCGGCGGTTGGCAAGCGGTGGTCGAAGAGAGCCATAACGACCAGTGGCTCGCTCAGGTACCAGAAGTGCGCCGGGAGAAGGTCTTCACGCACGCCTTGCCGATCTCAGCGTCGTGGGAGTCGCGGAGGTCGGCGGCAAGTTTCAAGTCATTCGCCGTCGCGAAATCAGCCACGGGCGCCACGAACCAGCTGGTCACGTAGACCTCAGCGACAAAGAAGGTGAACCGGCGGAGCTGGACAGCTCGCGCGGCGAGCACAGCCCCCCAGTTGGGCGGCGAACAGCGTAATCTTCGCCACGTAGGTGGCACGCGCCATCCAGCGCGCGTGGTGCATGGCGCCCGGTCGCCGGCACTTCACCTTCGGGACGTCGCCCTCGTCACCCTGCAGGACGATGAAGAGCTCCAGCATCTCCTTGTAGTCGTCCCGCGGGTGGCTGATGTTGAACTGCGCGGTCCACTCCTACAGAAGTGTGTCCCGCTTGTTCAGGAGGGTGGGCGGCAGATCGTCGGGCGTTGGCGGCTCCGGCTGGCTCTGGTCGATGAAAGCCCACCGTTCCTTGAATCGGTTGAAGACCCCGATGTCAGGACCCGACGACGGACCCATGCAGATAGAGAACGCCTTCTCCAGCACCAGCTTGTGTACATGGTGCCGGCAGGCGAGGCTTAGCAGACGCCGACCAAGCTTCTGCTCCAGCAGGGTGCATGCACCGGTGAGGGCTCCAGTGTTGACGGAGGTCGTATCGAACGACATAGCTATCACACGCTCTGCGAGCCCCCAGTCTTTGAGCGCTTCAGCCACGGCGCTCGCCATCGCCTCTCCAGTCCCACTTGCCAGCTTGAGAACGCCGATGAGCTTCTGGACGCCGTCGCCGGAGACGAGGATAGCCAGCCGATCCACCCGCGCACTGTCGCAATCTGGCAGGATCTTCCCGTCCCAGTGAACGGTTAGAGGCGTGTCAGGGACGAAGGTTGTCTTGACTTCTGCGGCCAGCAGGGACCGGTAGCCGGCGCGACCCTGTTTGATGCTCTCGACATTTAGGATCAGCTCCTGAGGATTGTGGCCGAGGCTACTGGCGGTCGCCGCGACGATGCGGAGCGCTTTGCGATCGCTCACGCCGGTAAACCGGTCGAGGGCGCTCGCTAACTCCTAGGAGAGCACGACCTGTGACCCCCGCGCTCGTCGCTTCGGAGGGCTTGCACCGGTCGGCTCAGCGGTAGCAGCCGCCCCGCCGCGTGCCGGACTGGACTCAACCGAGGAGGATGATGATGATGAGGACGCGAGCACCGTGCGTTCGTCCAGCTGCGACGTCGAGGCTTCTCGTGGTCGCTTCTCTGCCGCCACTGTCATCTCCCGGCGCTGAACTCGGCGCTCCAGCACACTGTTAGCTCCATGCATAAACCCTCGGCGACCCTTCTCGAGTTGCGCCGCTAGGAACTCGCAATCAGCCGGGATTGTCATCAGGGTTCATCGCGTCGGTGTGGGCTACGTCGAAGAGGTCGCATAGGGCCTCTTGAAACTCTTCCTCCTTTGTCTTGTTCGTCGCTCTTCCCTTGCTCTTCACGAGCGCCTTCCAGTCCTTGAACAAGACCTCCACCTTGCGAAATGCGCTGTTTTCCGTCATCGTTGGGATCCTCGCGGTCTCCCAGAACCTTAGCACCTCTTGGACAGTGGCCGCGGCGCTGGTGGCGACGGTTTTCTTTTCCACGTTGTGGAAGTGGAAAGCCCGCTTGAGCACGTCGCCACGAGAAGGGAGTTTGGCTCCGAGGATGGAGTCGGGGTTTGGCTGTCCCACCAGCCAAACAGTCGTAGCTGCGCGTGAATGAGCCATTCCGAAAAAGAAATGGGTGATTTTGATCCCTAGCCTTTCAGACTTCGGTACAGGTATAATCACATAGTACACATAGTACAAATTTCAATTAACTTGCGCCACCTCTAAATATGAACCGATTCGCTTCAAATTTTGCATGAGAGGTTTTCTCATTACTGCACAGTATCCCACCAAGGGCCGTTAAAAAATATCAAGTTTCAAATTTACCCATATGCGCTATTGGCACCCTAATGGACACGCCTAGGAGCACTAGAAAACTTACAGATTTTACTCATTATTAGTGGGATTGAGGTTAACCCTGGGCCGTTGCAGTCACAAACGCTCTCTGTATCACATGCGCACATCAACAGTGTCACTTCAGACCACAAGTGGACGAGCTACACCAATTTGTGCTAGCTAATGACATACAAATATTGGCATTAACCGAAACTAAACTAGACAACACGGTAGACAGTAGTCTGTACGCCATTCACGGATACCACGCACCCTTAACAAAACATCGAACTAGACATTGCGGTGGAGTCGCCCTTTACGTTCACTCATCTTTACCGGTTCAACGATTGCAGCATCTCGAGTTTGGAAACGAGGAGTGGATTTGGGCAAAAATAAAAACGAAATCATTCACACTAATCATATGCTGCCTTTATTTACCCCCTAATCAAACCGCAAATAGGCTATAGGATTTCCTAAATAATTTATCAGACGCTTTCCACGAATCACAACGACATGCACCCACTGCCACACTGATCTTAGGTGATCTCAACGCTGGAAATGTATACTTAAGCCATCAGATGCAGTTTCACAGCAGCGGCACAACACCATTTGATCGTACATTAAAAGACACTGCCGACGCCCTAGGTCTGCATCAGCTGATTAACCCGCGAGTTACTGGGGGGGGGGGGGGGGCTATTTTTTGCCCCCCCCTCCCGTTATTTTGCAATAACTCCTAAACGAACACTGGTATCGTCACCAAACTTGCAGTACCTTCTCTCACATCAATTCTACACATGTTGGCGAACGGAAAAATATGAGGCTATGATAGGTCAACCGGGAATGACGTCAGAGTGACGTCATGTTCTTCGGTTTTTGTTGCAAAATAATGGTTTGCGGAAAACGCTGTCAAAGGTACGATAATTGAGATAAACTCAATTGTTTTAAATCAAATTACTGAGAATAGACCGGGCTATCAAACTGCTATCTCGGATTTTTGAGTTCTTTTGAAATTCAAAATTTTGAGAAATCCAAATACATTTTTCTTTGTTGGTACACAATTTTCAAAAAAACAGAATTATCCAAAAACCGGAATATATGTGATCGAGACGTATGCGGTGAATATGTGTACCAAATTTTAAGTCGATATCTTTATCAATGACCGAGTTATGACCTCTAAATGACAAAAATCGACCACTTCTCACAGCATTACTATGTATAAAAAACGCATTTCCATTTTTGGTTTTTACTTCTATTTATATGGAACAAACAATGTTCTAAGGTCATTTTTCGCGTTCTAGACGAAACACAAACCCATAAACATGTATTACAACGCCTAATGACCGTAATCTGCAGTTTGACCTCGCGACCTCGGATGACCTTGACCTGACCCAAGGTCATAAACAGCTTATAAAGGTACTTAGAAGTGTCAGACACGAATCATATCGATTTATCGACAACTTATGCGTTTAATATCGCAATTTTGCGCGACAATTCCATCCATCGAGACCTTTTGACACGGTCAAACATTTGCTACTTGACCTGACCTGTGACGTCATCAGTGACCCTGAGGTCAACAATATTATATTTCCCTCGATAAATTTCCCAGGGCTATCAAATGCCGTTTGAATTTTTACATTCGGTCCAGTAGTTCCGGAGATCAGAGGGGGGGGGGGGCAAAAAATAGCCCCCCCCCCCCCCAGTAAGTCGCGTTATGAAATATACCCCAGTAACTCGCGGGTTAAGGAGCCCACGCGAATATCCACTAACGCGGCAAACCTGAGAGATCTCATTTTCACGAACAACGCAGCAATCGTCACTCATTGCGGAACACTGTCTCCATTCGCACACCTTGACCATTTCCCCATTTTCGCGTCACTCAACATCACACCACCATCACACAACACCGACGACACCAAGACTTTATGGGACTATACGAACATGGACGCACCACTACGACTAGACTTCTCATAGAGACTGACTGGACACGCATTTTAGACAATGACGTAGAGACGGCAACGACTCAATTTACAAATGTCATATATGACGCCGTTATCGCCTCGATACCAACCATACGTAAACAACACAAGTCAAACCAAAAACCGTGGGTGACCGCTGAGCTAAAAAGACATATTCGGAAACGTCTATTCAAAATTGCAAAGCAGACACAAACGGAATACAACTGGGATAGATGGCGACATCAGCGCAACATCGTAACATCCACTAATAGACGGTTCAAAAATGAATATATGCAGACAAGTACACAAATTATTAGCGCAAAAGCCCAATCCACAAAAATATCATCAGACATTGCGGACAATCATGGGACGTGTACGAACCGACACAATGCCACCACTCGAGGGGCCCGATGGAGAAATTATAACCAACAACCACGAAAAGGCAACCCTGTTAAACAACCACTTTGCAGCCCAGTCAACGCTAAACATACCAGACTCACGCCAGCCTCCAGACAGCCCAGCTCACACGACGCCGGTGCCCACTCTAGAAAATATTAACACAGACGAACAAGAAGTCCTAAAAAAATTTGAATGCTCTAGACCCAAATAAATCCCCCGGTCCCGACAAGATTCCCGTTAAATTACTTAAGATGATAGCACTCATAATTGCGAAGCCCCTATCCACATTATTCAATAAATCACTTACAACAGGAACCTATCCTAGTACGTTTAAAATAGCGCACATTAGACCAATATTTAAGAACAAGGGCTCGCCTTCGGATTACACTTGCTACAGACCTATAAGTATCCTCTCAGCTCTTTCGAAAGTGTTTGAAAAAATAGTATATAAAAAATAGATGCCCATCTGACCGAACACTCACTTCTCACCGAAAAACAGAGTGGGTACCGGCAGCATCACAGCACAGAGCAGCAGCTTATATACCTGACACACAACCTGTACAAATCACTAGACACTGGACACAATTTTACCGCAATCTATTTAGATATCGCGAAATATTTCGATACAATTTGGCATAGAGGACTATTATTTAAATGCAAAAATTATTTCGGACTCTCTGGTAAACTTTTGGAATGGCTTGCATCTTACCTAACAGACAGGAAGCATAGCGTACGCATAAACAACACTTTTCAGCACATCGAATCATTAACGCCGGTTGCCCACAGGGTTCCGTTCTCGGGCCACTCCTCGCATTGATATATCTTGACGGCCTCTCGAAACGGACACAAAACGACTTTTTTTTTCGCCGACGATACTTCTCTTTACGCCCCCCACGCAACGACTGACTTAAGTACAACCGAACTGTCACTTCAACACGACCTAGACGCCATCCACGAATATGGTCGAGAATGGGCAATAACCTTCAACACCGCCAAAACAACTCAGCAAACATTCTCTCACAAACGCGAACACCAGCCGCCAACACTCACTTTCGGAGGTGAAACGGTACCATTGCACGATAACCACAAACATCTCGGAATGACGTTTTCCGAAGATCTCCGCTTTCATCAGCACATAAACGAAATTTGTAAGAAAGTAAACAAGTCACTCAGTCCATTGTATCCCATAGCACAATATTTACCTCGGCCCATTCTCGACCAAATATACAAAACCTACATCAGACCTCACTTTGACTATTGCGACATCATTTACGACGGACATATCACCATACACGACGCGACAAGACTCGAAACACTACAAAACAGAGCGGCTAGACTGATGACAGGCGCACTTTTCAGAACATCCTCCGACAAACTACGACTAGAGCTAGGCTGGGACAAATTGACTACTAGACGGCACATGCACAGACTTGCGCTCTACCACAAACTGAACCAACCCGAATCTCACGCGCCCAGCTACATCACAGAAATAATACCACACACGGGAACAAGAAACACGCAGAACGCTTAGAAACGCAAATGCACACACCCACGAACGGCCACACACCACTTCCTATCAACGGTCATTTTTCATCATCACAAACAAACAGTACAACGAACTTCCCGTAGCTGCCAGAAGCCTAACCCGGGCTGCGTTCAAAAAACATATCGAAAAGCATCTGGGGTCACCGCAGCCACCAGACTTCTACACATTTGGGTCAAAAACAGGCAACATTCTACACTCGCGGTTAAGAAATTAAATGTCTCGTCTAAATTCACACCTTTTCAAAATTCAAAAAACAGATTCTCCAGTTCGTCCTTGTGGTCATGAAACAGAGAGTGTTCGACATTTCATATTGGCATGTCCATTATACACAAACCAGAGAATCTCGCTGTTCCACAACATTACACAAGCTCTGCATCGCGACATACGACAAACCCCAACACACACACAACTACAAATCATCCTTCATGGCACAAACCTGGACAGCGGTGACGGTCGGGCGGTGGCTCAACATTTTCAGACATTTATCCTAAGCTCACGTCGTTTTAACGACACCTAAACCTTCGTCGTGGCGACGGGCGAGCGTAGTGCACCCGGGGAGGCGTGCGGCGGCGACCGGGGGCTGGACAGCAATTTGACAAGTGCTCGCGATGTCCGACACTGCGGCGGCGGTTGTAGCGATTTAATATTTTGTTTGTTTGAGAGTTGGTACCATGACTAAAGCGCATATGTGCTTGTGTGCCAATTCTCCCGTACTATGACATGTTTTCTTTGGTGTGTTTGCGCAATAAACGGGTAAACGGGTTGATGATGATGATGGCAACCGAGCGGTGGCACTGTATTTTTTATATTTTATGACTGCTGGAAGTCAAACGGGATGTTTTATCCCAGTTGCACACCTATGGGCTCAGACAGTAGACACTCGCGATTCTAGCCAATGTTGGCACAACCTCGCAATATGAACACCTTAGCGGCAGAATCGTTCCGGGCAGAGGGTGTTCACCGATACCCGCCGTGTTATCGTATATGGAACGGCGCGCAGTGGTTCATTCCAGCCTATGTGGACACGAGAGTATCGAATAATTCAAAGATGCGCAGCAATATTCCATTCCCTAACGAATTCACCCATTCGCTGAATTGGTTTGTGTAGCATTGGTATAAATAACATGGCGGCACAATCCGTTCTTTCTGAGCGAACGTGAGGCCCGGAAGGGTGCCCTCTTGCCCAGTCACGCCCCTATGAGGTATCTCAGAGACTACTCGGTCGATTCAGGTGAAATTTGGTGTTCTGCCTCTGATAGACATACAAGCAATAGTCCACATGATGAATCGAAAGTCGCTTAGCACGTGCGCACGTGCGGTACTCTTTGTTATATATCAAACTACTAGGCCCATTGAGCTTAAATTTTACATGCAGACTAGAATATGACTACCAGCTGCTTTACACATGTCGGGACGTACGTCATTATGCACGTGCGCACGTGCGAACCTCTATTTTGTATTTCGGAAACTACTGGGTCTATTGAGTTGAAATTTGTACATGCGGTTTTGGGCATGACTACCAACTGTGTAACGCGAATCGGCGCCTATAGGCGTATACGTATGCGGCAATGTGCACGTGCGCCACCGTATTTCAGATTTCAGAAACTACTGAACCTATCGAGATGAAAATTCGCATGCATCATGGGGAACGACTGTTAGTAGTTTTGTAAGTAGCAGAACTCTAGTCACTATTTATGTGCGCACGTGCATACTACTTCATATGCCATACTCCGAGCTTATGCGAAAGCGCTCGCTCGATCATCGCCCAGAAGGCGTTTTGCTTGTAGAAACCGTTAGTGACTCCCCTCACATTTCCGTAAACAAAACCACGCGTGTTTTTAGGTGAAACAGCAATAACGCAAGCAACATCGACACACAAATGTATCGCCCAGAAGGCCTAGAAGGGTAACGTGTTCATCGTTGATGTCAACGGGCCCTGTATAACGATTTAAACGCTCAAACAGAATAAATGATCATTGATCAATGACTATTAAAGCTGACATAACAGCGTTACGTTCCAAGACCTAGCAGTGGAGCGTGCGGTTTTGTCCCAACAGGGTGCTGTCATGACGGGTATGTTTACAATTTATATATTGTTGACGGCCATGTAATTGCAGGCATATAACACGGTCATGCAATTCTGATTACATATGTACAAGATACGTCTTACGGCGATGCAGCAGGGGGGGATATATTGCATAGACTTGCATCATGCTAGATACTCAAAGGCAGAGAAGTCACCGATCCGTCTTGCGCATATTATGCGTGGAGCCATTGAGAAAGTTCGTACAGACATATATAATGTAGTTTGACGTTATCGAAGCCATATATATATATATAAGTTTGGTGCCAGTGATATGCTGGGGCACCAAGCAGACTTGTCAACGATTCAATGTGAATCGACTACTTTTGATTGAATCATTCTTATTTCAGATATAAGGTGGCGAAGACTCTGTGTGAGGTTAATCATTCTCATTCTTATTTCAAATGAATGACTCATGAATCGATTCACCTCATGCGCAAACCTGTTGCGAGTCACTGATTGAATCATTCATACAGAGAAAATAGGCTGATTGAATCATTCATTGCTCAAATAATCATTCTTTTTTGGTCAAACAGCATAAACTCGAACTGTCCAAAAAATATGCCAGCAGCCCATCATTCATCTGTGCCCTGTGGACAAACCAGGCACCAAATGGCCAATGATATGAGCTCTGTGTCCTGAGCTGTAGCCTGTAATTCATCTATGCGTGAATAAAGCGAGGCTTTGTGTCCAACTCCAGTGGGCACAAAGCCACTGTTCAATCAGCCCTAACTAGGTACCTTGGTACTGGTAGGGTTAGGGGTAGGTACCTAAGTACTTAGAAAAGGTAACTAACTCATACTTTGGTTCATAAACGGAAACCACACAGTACACGCACACCTTCTTCGCATGATACATTCTCAAAAGGTACCCACTTTTTCCTAATTTCTAGGCTATACCAATTACCATATCAAAAACTAAATAATAAACAAACATTTGCATGACCTCTCCGCATGCCCCAAATATCACTGTCGCATCTGCGCCGCTTTATTCCACATCATGCCTTATATAAAATAATACCTAATGCAAAATAAAAATAAATGTTCTATTCGCTTAAAAAGCGAAACGTAAAGTCATTAATGCTTTTGGAACTTGGAATTTGAAATTAAAATAAATATTACAAATATAATTTTATAATCAAAATAAACAACCTATTTCCCATTTTAGCAAATGTCCTGTAATTGGCGTCGTGCCCTTTTTGCCGTCGCGCCACTTTCGCCCACGGCCGCCTGCTGCTTTTATCTAACTAACCAAACTATTTTTATAATTCAATGACAGCATTCAATGACGTCATTGAAATTTCTAAAAGGGTTTTGAATGACTGCAAACTGCAAACTGCAAACTGCAAAGAGAGCTGTGTGGCATAGTCAAAATGTTTTATGTATATTTTTTATTTCAATATTACGCATTTTATTTATAAGCAGCAATTACTTATCAGTTATCAAATATCAAGAAATGTATGGATAATTTATCGATGTGATTACTGATGACGTCATTTAGTCTGCCGTGTTAATTTCCTCTCGGCATGGTAGGATCTTTTCATCTCCTGTTCGGTTCACAACATTCTCAGTCTCACCCTCAAGTCCTCAAGTCTTGTTTTTGTTTCGGGTGGGGTTTGGGCATTTCTTTCCTTAATCCTTTGTCCTTACCCTTAGCCTTACTCCTTGTCCTTTTCCTGCCCTTTGTCCTTGTCCTGTTTCCTACAAATTATATCCTTACCAGTACCTTAATCCTTATGCTTATTTAGTTATGCCTTGCAATGACAGAGTGTCAAAAGTTGCACAATTTTTTACTGAAGTCGACAATGACCGGCAAGGCACGCGCATACTCCAGTGCAACGTCTGCAAAAAGAAGCTAAAAATGTCTGTCCACACTCTTTCTAACAGAAATCGCCACATGCACGTAAGTATGTTAGTGGGTCTCGCCAAGAAGTGTGCCATAGTCATGGTTTTGCAAAATGGTGGTGGTCTTCGGGTGATGCACCACTTCTTCCGACATCAATATACATTGAGACCCAAAATGAGTATGGTACATTTATTTTATATTAGGAATACATTTAAATGTGCAAGAGCCATATCCGGCCATTTGGTTGCTCTAATGCTATTTTACCAATTATACGTTATAACCAGTACAGACTACAGTTAACAGTAACCACTAACCAAACTAAGACCAGATATTATGTCTGCCATCTTTGATAGGTGCCATGTTTTAAACAGCATTTCTGACTATTTTTGTGCCGAGTACTGTAGGCTCCACAGCGTTAGGCCACACAGGGTTAGGTTAGGTACTGTTAAATAATTTTTAAAGTCCCATGGCCATAGTGCAGTTTTGACCATTTAAAAGCATGCTGTGAAATGGCAGAAAATTACCAAAATGAGTGATGATGTCAGGAGGAAATGGAGTTGTTACTTATTAGGATTTAGGTTAGATTGGTAGCTCTAAAAGTTTTCTTCTGGAGGTTAGAAATGACATGCATCTCACTTTGTATTCACAGAATGCTCACCCTGATCTCATGCAACGCAAGGATCTGATGCATGGGAAAGATGCAATGGACAACTTTGTCAACCGCATCCCCAAAAAGATGTCAGTTGACAGTCCTGACCATCAGCGCATCACTGCTGCTCTCACCAAGTGTGTGGCCGCTACATATATACCGCTGGGAGCACTGGCGGCTCCTGAGTTCCGTCAACTTCTGGAGGCTCTGAATCCTGCGTAAGGAATTTAAATAGTTTGTTGCCTAAATCATAGCTGAAAGCAGCAATTGTGGTTAACCAACTCATGCAAATGACAGAGCCTTCCACATTATTTTATGTTAGTTATCAATTGAGAAGATTCATGTGTGTGGTATGCTTTAGAAACAGTAGGTACTTATTACAAAACCAAGGGGTAAACTGTTGGTACACACCTGATACTCCTTGTCCTTACCACATGAGTTTCATCTCCATAAATATTTTGTACTGACTCAGAACACATTTTCACCCTCAGCTATCCAGTGCCGTGCAGGTCTTGGCTGCGGGCCCAAATCGTCCAGCAGGCGGATGGGGTCAAGGGGCGCCTGAAGGAGATGATAAACAGCTTGCCCAGTGAAAGAACGGTGACCATTACCATGGATCTGTGGAGCTCCAGGGGCCTGCTGTCCTTTATGGGGGCCACAGTGCACCTGGTGGCAGCCAACAAGCTGCAGTCCCATCTCCTGTGCTTTAAGTAAGCATTTCATAGTTCACAACATTCAATAATGGAAAACTTGATTTCGACTTCAGCTGAATGGCAAAACGATGCACTCATGAGCTCATTTTTGGAAAAGCTAGCCCCTCGGCCCTCACAGATTGATTGGCTCCTCAATGAATATTTGAGTATAAATGACTAAATGTTTGAACCACTGATCATGCATTTATATCTTAATTCTTAAGACCAAAACCAAACATGAGTTGATTCCAATCACCTCAGCTGGTGTTCTTGTGTTAAGGTAATGTAGCCTACATGTCACATCCTAAAATATCTAGTCCTGATCCTGTCCTCACCTAGATTTGGCAAGTTAGTCCCAACCTAGTCCCAATGTTCCCATGTATTGCCTATGGTGGCTTCCGTCAACTCACTGGCCTAATCCCGACATTTTCCTGATGTCGGGACGGTTGGTAAATTTTGTGACACCTCAAATATAGACCCTCTAACTCTAAGCCCTCTAGCACCAGCTCTTCTGTGTAAAAAAGAAGAAGATATGCTGCACATTGGGCATCAGCATGAGCCATGAGAAGGATTGCCTTTGCATGGCCGAGCTCCTGATACCGCTCACCCAAGTAGTGAGGGGTAGTAGTTACTAGTTAGGCGAGTCCCTGAAGATGTATATCTAAATGATTTTTTGTGTGCAATGTTCTCACTGGATATATGCTCTGTTTTAGGCGTTTCGAGACGCGACACACGGGGGCCAACATCATCGACGCCTACCAGAGACTGGTGGAGGAGTATCGTCTGCAGGGCAGGGTCCAGGCAGTGGTGACAGACAGCGCGAGCAACATGCTCAAAGCCTTCTCCACAGCCTTCCACATGGAACAAGTCGAGCAAGACGAGATGGACATGGAGGAGGATGAAGCCTCTGTAAGTTTTCTGAACATGTGCCTGCTTGCATTGGTAATGAACGTCCATGCTTAGCTAGTATGGGCGGCTTTGACGTTTCTGACCAGGGTATTTTCCCCCCTATCATGTGTGTTGTTTCTTCCCACTGTCGTTGATGCCTTTTCATTGACCAGGATTTGCTGTTGCCGATTACCTTGTTTTATGATGAACACTGGCACTTGGTCATGCTGTTAGTGAAATTTGTACTGGCAAAGGCAAAGGGTCGAGGGTCGTCAGACTGAAAACCAGATTGGCAGTGATTGTCAGCCAAGTTGTTTGTGAAGCTGTGTCACTGGCGGATGCCACTGCCCAGTTGTTCTGGGGGGGGGGGGGGGGGGAGGGGAGGGGGAGACCAACTTGTCACTCTGGCTGGTGACCGGAGGGGGGGGGGGGGGGGATTTGTTTACATAAATAATAGTAGCCGGTATCCAGCCTGATTATTTATCTGTATTGTGCACTCCTAATTGCATGGGTTGGGTTATACAATTGTGTGTTAACATTGTCACAGGATGAGGACGACCTGCAGCGCATGGAGCTGCCGTTGGACTTCGTGGACGAACTGGCGGTGTCCGAGGTGTCGTCCGGACCGAAACGGATGTCGTGTGCGGCCCACACCCTCCAGCTCACCGTCAAGGACGGGATTAAGGCGGCTTCACACGGTCCCATCTCCAAGGCCCTGACTAGGATGAATACCTTTGTCGGGGCTGTCAAGAAATCTAGTCTCGGCGCAGAGGTATGCTATGCCAACACATTTAAGTGAGACATAAAGTGACCATGTAAGGGATCACACTAAAGGATGCATGTATTGGACGCTCGTCTCTGTTGCATGTGATAAGTTCATCAGATTCGTTAGATAAGTTCGGATATTAATATTCATGGCTTTTCAAGGTCAACCTAGGCAATGACCATGTGCCCTTTTTTTACCTTGGGTCGTTTCCAGGGTGTTTTGTGACGCTAATTTATAATTTTGCATTTATTTTGCTTCATTCACATTGATTGCTTCATTCATTATTTTGCTTCTTCAGCCCAATTTATGGCCGATAAGTGACTAGCTTCCATGCCGTTTAAGACGGTCACGATATTTCATTTGACCTGTGCAATTGGCCAGAAGTCGCAATGAGTGGTACAATGATATTCACAAAGCTTCGAAGAGTCGCATGGTTCTTGTCCAGTCTATCCGCGTAGCTTTTCGCTATACGAGGGTTACAGCGCGTGGAACGAGCAATAATTCGTAGCTTTCTGCTCAAACCTGTGGTGTGATTTCAGGAGCTGGCCAGCAAGGGGTGCACGCTCCACAAGGTAAACGTGACGCGATGGAACTGCCAACTTCGTGCCATCACATCGTTCCTGCGGCTCCCAAGCGACGTCATGGCAGCGCTGCTAGCCATTCCGACGTTGACGGGGAAGGCTCCCCTACGCAGCGAGCGCAAGCTCCTGACAGATGTGGAGATGGTGAGTGAGAGTAAATGCAGGAAAGTATCATTGTTTGATTGTTTAAAACTTTGTTTCAAAGTCAGAGCCTTCAAAGTCAAACACACTCAAAATAAGTGATTTGTAGAGTTTCTTGCGTTTGCGTCTGCATTCTTACGTTTCTTGGTGGCGTTTCATGCAGCTTGTATTATTATTCCGAGGGAAAAGCTCTTCTTTCACTTGAAGTTCACTGACGCCTTTGTTTAAAACCATTTTCTCGAATTCCATCGTCCATAACAATTCGACCTTTTTATAACTGGAGGTGGCAATCTCACGAAATTTTCACGCCCAGACCAGATCCAACCCAACATCTGGGACCCGGCATGGACCCGACTTGTATTGAACCCTTTACCCTATTGAGGAGTTCGACGCAGGCCGCGATCTGGACCCTGCCGGGTCAAAGTCGGGTCTAGCAATTGCCACCTCTATTCATAACTGATGTTACGGTGGTCACTTATCTTCAGGAAAATTTGATGGGATAGTCTCCTTACCAAACTACGGTAATCACGCCCTATAACTAAACATTTTCTTTTCTTTTTAGATCCTCGCGCCCTTCGCCGCCGCTACAGATATCCTCCAGGGGGAGAAGGAGGTGACCTCATCCGCGCTGGTGCCGACCATCAAAGGCCTGCACGCCAGTCTGATGGCGTTCACCGACTCCTCCCTCACCGTAGCGGCTGCGAAGCTCCGACGCGACCTCCTGGCATCGCTGTCGAGGCGTTTTGAGGAGACCGAGAAGGACCCGCTTCTCCTAACAGCAACGGTCCTGGACCCTCGCCTCAAGCTCCTGCCGTGGGCTGACGAGGGCGAGGAGCGCCAGACTGAGGTGAGCACTGAGCGGTTGAGGTGAGCACTGACTACTGAGCAGCAACCATTGGATAATTACCGTTGTGAGACGTAAAGTCGTAAATTTCCGTTGTGAGACGTAAAGTCGCCGTTGTGAGGCGTTAAGCCACCAACTTTGGAGAATTACCTGATATTTATCCCTGCCAGTTTTAATAATCCAGCAGAAACGAATGAAGTGACAATTAAATTATTCATATCTTCGAACATTTTCACATGTGTTGACTTTGATCTCTGCCTGGCCTAGGTCAAACAGATCTGCTACCGCCACCTCAAGGAGGGGTTCCGACGCCGACCTCTGGTGGAGCGTGGCTCAGCCTCGGCAGTGGAGGCAACAGTTGCCGCGGGGCCCGCGGCGGGAGCCTCTGCACAGCTGGTCATCGACCTGGACGAGGAGGACCCAGACAACCCGACACCGGTGGCTGGTCCCTCGTCGCTCCCTGGGCCCAGCTCTCGCGAACCCACCACCATGCCGACGTGGAAAAACAGGTAAGAGAATGAAGTTGCTACTTCATATTACTGCCTGTTTCTACCTAGAACTGCCAAGCGCGTTATTTGCTCCGGGCAGTCATTTGCCCCAGGTGTTCCTGCTTTCTTGTCTGAACACAAATTGGCATACACTGACTGACGCTCGCCCCTGTGTCTCGTGGTCGCAGTCTCTACGGCTTCATGCGCCGGCCGCAGCCGCCAACTCCCAGCACGGAGAGCCTCGCCCTCGATTCCCAGCTGGAGGCCTACCTGAATGAGCCGCTGCTGGGTGAGACGGAGGACCCGATCGCCTTCTGGGTGCAAAATCCCTTCCAGCATCTACGCGTGGCTGCTCTAAATCATTTGAGCGTTGTCGCGAGCTCCGGGCCGAGCGAGCGTATTTTCTCGATATCGGGTAAAATTATGACGCCGGCAAGAAGCCATATGCACAGCGACATCCTGGAGGCCCTCATGCACGTGAAGTGTGCACGTGATTCGTGAAGTGTGAAGTGCTCCTGATTCCTGATTCCTGAAGTGTGCAATTTATGAAGGGGGGTGGGGTGGGGTGGGCATTGATGAAAAGGGGTGCAACCTGCAGAAAGGAAGGGGGCAATGTGCAATCTGTGTTGACAACGTTGTTCATAGAGGTATCGTCTGCATTTCGTTCCTGTTCCTAGCTCCTAGTTCTTTGTTGTACTGAAATTAGACCATGTCAGAGCAGGGATTCCAATCCATTTTGTGGATTCGGTTCTTGATGTAACTCGGCCGTTTTGGATTCGATTCGGTAGAGACGAATTCGAATCTCAGCTCTAATCCATGTATGCTTGTGATCTTTCTCCCCGTCCTACTGCAGGTCCGAAAGGTCGGACTGTAATTTGTAAAGTGCAAAGAGGCTGTGATAATTGACACAATATACTGTTTGTATTGCTTCCTGTTCTTTGTGTTGCAAAGCGTAGTGGTTCAGTAGTCAGTATTAAGTATGTTGTATTAGCGTTATTTAATTAATTCATTTAAATCCTGATGATATTTGGGGTTTAGATCGCGTTGACTTACATTGTCATTTCGCGCTCAGATCAGTTAAATCATATTTCCGTAACAAAATGGTTAACTCGGTATAAAAAGCCGCCTTCACAGAGATTCGAAGATTTCGAAGTTCGAACCGGGACCGCCTGCACCAGAACACAATGCGTTAACCAACTGAGGTAACCTGAACCTGATACCGAGTAAGTATGTTTGTCGTGAAGTAATTGATTATCTATGGACAACCTGAAGGTTGTATCTCAAAATTGGTCTCCATAAAATGGCAAGCTAATGGATTGATCTTTCGAGCGGTGTACCACTTTAATGGATCGATCCACGGACCACATTGCGAGTCTTTGTGAATTAATCATTCATGAGCCACTCATATTAGCCGTGGCCCGTGAGTCACTGTGAATCGACTCACCAGTGTTAATGTTGAGTGATTGAATCATGATTGAATCATGATTGAATCATTCATTATGGTAATGTTGAGTGATTGAATCATGATTTAATCATTCATTATGGTAATGTTGAGTGATTGAATCATGATTGAATCATTCATTATGGTAATGTTGAGTGATTGAATCATGATTGAATCATTCATTATGGTCCGTGAATCACTGTGAATCGATTCATGACAAATATGAATCATTGACAAGTCTGGCACCAAGGCAGGTACTCGAGTCGAAAGCAAGTTGAAAACACAAGTCGACAGCCTGGAATATAAAGCTCTTATAACCTTGAACAAAACATATCAGCACTTAATTGACATGTAGGTATATAAGATAAGACACTATTTCTCAAATATCAACCACATATTTTAAGAATAACCAGTCAAAGTAAAACAAAACAAAACAAAACCAAATTACAATAAACCTCACGTAGCAAGCAATTTCCATACTCCCAATGGTACATAAAAGTGCACTAGCACGTGACATCGAGACGAAATATTTTCTTGCGAATGATATCATACCAGCTGCGCCAGAATGCGTAACTCCAAAACGTTTTTACTCCTGATTGGTCGTTGTGATTTCAAGAACGTTTTTTACTATTGCATAAATAAAACAAATCTGAATGCCTTATTGGCCGCTTATTTATTTATTTATTGGCAGCCCTTATCAACCACATATTTTAAGAATAACCAGTCAAAGTAAAACAAAACAAAACAAACCAAAATTACGTATTTTAAAGCTTTTATTTGACCTTACAAAAGTTGAGTTTATGATTTAAGGTCATGTTTTGTATGCATTTCGAGCACGGCTCATGATCACATACACAAACCTAAAAAACACACCGATGACAACTTTCACTCAGGGCGTGTATTGACGTGTACCCAAAATGCTTGAAAGTAAATTTGAGCTTAAGAATTCAGTGCACCTAAGCACGTGCAAGAAATAGGGGTGTTCGGGTACACCATAATATGGTGTAGGTTAAAGCTTTTTTTTTTTTTTTATTTTATTTAAGGAGGTCAAATAAAAGGCTCAAATGTACCAACAAGATCAACTTGAATCCAGTATTGCGAGCATATGTGGCTATTTTGGTGATTCGGACCAACATGTTCGTAATCGTCAGACATTTGTACCTCCCA
Organism: Chirona hameri; assembly: GCA_036785665.1. Classification (NCBI taxonomy): domain Eukaryota; kingdom Metazoa; phylum Arthropoda; class Thecostraca; order Balanomorpha; family Balanidae; genus Chirona; species Chirona hameri. The sequence goes on along the minus strand of JAXIVJ010001295.1, from coordinate 55,862 downwards.
TTGCATTGATTCAACAAACTTAAAAGATTACTGGGTCATCCCATATTGCTTTCGAGTGAAAGTTGTCACCGTTTTCTTCGATGCAATACGTATTTTGTTCATTTCGACGTTCGCGTTTGCCAACTGCCACGCGTTGTGGTACCACCCCATCAGAACGCACCATACCAAACACAAAATTGATTTGATGGACCTATCCAATGGTGAAGACCCAATCTCAATCGGAGCAGTGGTTGCAAAGTTATTAGCTTCCGAAAAGCGTATGTATGGACGGGTCGGGCCGGGTCTGGTCAAATGTAAATTTGTCTAGAAGTTGACGAGAAACCTCACGGGAGCTTCGCGCCCGCTCGGTAATCACTAGCAAGTTGGTTTGAAGTAGCACAGCGAATGTCACATTAATCACAGTATTTTCTGAGCTACACCATATTATGGTGTACCCGAACACCCCTATTTCTTGCACGTGCTTAGGTGCACTGAATTCTTGAGCTCAAATTTACTTTCAAACATTTTGGGTACCACAGTCTCTCAATACACGCCCTGGAGAGGAGAGGCGACCCACTAAGGTTTTTTCGAGGATAGCGGAAAAACGGCGAAGCGCAGCGCCGCCGTTTTTTGCATAACTGTTCGGAAATCTATTACCAACATTATGTGCAATTCTTGACCTCGGGTCATCTCAGGTCAGGTCACCAGACCAGGTCACGTAGCCCCAACTCCAAAAAGTTTGCGGTTGTACCACAGCCAGTTTTTTACCGATCGTTTCAAACTTGCACGATTTCATAAGGTCATGGGTACAAGGACCCGCAGTTGCTATGGTACACACTAAGGTCCGGCTTATTTTTCCTCTAGCGTAGGTTTGACTGCGAATTAAGAAGCGACAATAAATGCATTCCAACCGCATCACTGAGAGCTTCAAAATTATATATTTTAGTCTTTTTAACGCTGTGGTTATGTAAGGCATTGGGATAATACGTATTTTAAAGCTTTTATTTGACCTTACAAAAGTTGAGTTTATGATTTAATGTTTTGTATGAATTTTCGAGCACGGCTCATGATCACATACACAAAACCTAAAAAACACACCGATTAGCTTGCCAGCAGCAACTGTCGACGAAAACAACTTTACTGACAATGAGCGTGACAATCTGTTCGTATACACTTTCAACGAAATAAGTAAAAAACAAGCTGTTGTCTAAACTTCGACTAAGTTTCAAATGAAAAATCACATATATTTTCACATGAGAATATGCTTCAGCCGCAATACAAATACAATATAGCTCCATCACACGGGTTCGCGATGTTATCTATACCCCCTCCCCTCCATGACACTCCCCCCCCCCCTCAGTCCACATGCGGCCTCCACAGTTTCGCTGGACTGCCATCCCCCTCGGTGACCTCTCCGGACGGCGGCGACAGGGGGCTGGCTGTGCAGAGAGAGTCGGCCCCCTCTGAGCCTGCTGCTGACCACATTCTGCCTCCGCCGCCGCTGGCAAGCGGCCGCTCGGCAGACATGGCGCCCAGCTCGGCCACCTTCGGCATGGCGCCCAGCCCGGCTCCAGCTCGGCCACCTTCTCCAGCGCCTCCACACGCTGTTCTATGGTGTCCAGCCGCGCCGTCAGCGCCATCTGCATCTTCGTCACGTTTTGCAGCAGGTTCACTTGACATGAGGCCGGGTTGATGCGGGCTTCGCCCACCGAAGCAGCCAATGTGGGAAGTGCCGGCCAGCTCGAAGAAGAGCACGTATGCCTGGCAGCTGGTGACACTGTGCTGATTGGCGAGACGCACTCGTGAGTCGTTGTACTCGTACCACTCGGCCGTTTGCGGGTGTTTGCAGTAGGCTATGTAGTGGCCGGAGACCAGCGTGCCGGAGTGGTTGGCCACGCCGTACAGGTTGTACCTGCAGAGCGTCTGGTCAGCCGAGTATGGCGACAGGTCCAGCCCGGTCACCGGAATGTCCACGGCGGTGTTGAGTTTGCCGTGGGATCTCTCCTGCGGCGAGAAACGTTTCAGGTGCACCACTAGGATGCGCGGGAATGTCTGGATTGAAAAGTTCTTGGTGCACTGTTGCCGCTGCTGGCACTTGGAGCACGTCGGCTTCTCGTGTCCGTCGAGCACCTCTTCCCTGATGAAGAGGTCAAAACAGGCCTGCAGTTGCACCTGGCCAGTCTTGGCCGGGATCGGCAGGCTCAAATCCCAGAACGGGTCGAACGTGACGGACGCGTGGCCGCACACTGTGCATAGCAGCGTCGACTTGAGCTGGCCGACAAACAGATCAACTAATTTTGAGTTCTCCAGACGCAGGGAGCGCTTCCAGGCCTCAGCTGACTTCGGACTGGTGCTGAGGCTATCGTCGATGTCGGTAGTGATGGGCTTTGGCAGGCTGGTGACGTGATTTACATCCCTGTGCAGACCCTCCAGCAGGCACCTGAGGAATTCCTGTGCATCCTGCTGCTGGTAGCCCATAAAGCGGGGCGCGAATCGTTCAAACTGTGCTTTGAATGGCGCCGTCGTGAGCGGCCGCTCAGATTCGTTTAAGGGCCGCCACATGTCACGCATTAGCGCACCGAACGCTTTGATGAGCGCCCCTTTCATGGCCGACGTGGACGTGTTAATGTCTGTTGAGTACTGGCTACGCAGGATGTAATTGTGCAAGGTGCGTGTGTTGCTCAGACACTGCAGAACTGAGTTCATGAAACATGTGTTTCCGCTATTCCTCAGCCCGGTGAGGCCTAGCGGCCGAACTGCTGACTCGCTGCCACCTGTGCCGTCCCCGCCACAGCCGCCGCCGCCGTCGCCACTGCCGCTGCCACCACTGCTAGCCGTGTGTAGTAGCAAATGTGAACTGAGTTTCAAATGCATGTGATTACATAGTTATGAGATGATACGCCAGGAGGAGATATTTCTGTTCATGACGGGGTTCAACTGACGAATGAAGAGCGATTCGCATATCTTACGATGGGGATGATCTTTTGTTTTTTTGCAAAATGTGAACTGAAAGAGGTATTTCATTACGCGGGATTCGATAGTCACCATGGACCGAAATAAAGTGATCACCAATGGGAGTGTCTGGCGTCTTGTTTCTCGCTGCTAAAACATGTTCATTGAACCGTAATCGAATGGGCCGTCGTGCCTCACCCACGTAAGATATATGATCGCCCTTCCTTTCACACAGTACGCACGTTACACAATACACAACACCCGACGTTAAACACTTTCCCTTTAAACCTGACTGACAAGCATTGCATACTCTTCTGCCAGACGGGCACTCAGGCGGCGAAAAGGCCGAACAAACAAGACTGTTCTTCAGAGTATTTTTGTTTTACCATGCTACTTTTACATCTAGTTCTGACTTTTTTACAATCCTGTTAACTTTAGCACACATCGCTTCATCAATATATGGTAGGGTAAGATAACCATCTAGATCAGATTTTGTTTTCTGTTGGCGCTGTCGTAGAACACGCGGACAGGTGACTTCTCGGCGTATGCGTCTCAAGTTGTTTTGGGTAACCATTTGATTCGAAGAGATCTTGAATCTTCTGGAGAGATGTTTCTGCTTTTTCGTTTGATGAAACCCGTTTTGCTCTTCGGAATTCTGAGCGAATGATGTTCTTTTTGTAGTCATCGGGTGTGCTGAAGTATAGTGCATGATGACTCCGGAGTGGTTCGGTTTAACATACAGTTCCGTTGAGAACTTGAATTCTGAATCTAGAGAGATCAGTGTGTCCAAAAAGGCTATCTTTCCTGTTGAGTGACTGTCTTCCATGGTGAATTTGATCGTAGGGTGACGAGAGTTCATATACTCCAAGAAAGTTCGCAGTTGATCGTAGCCATGTGTCCAAACTCCTATCGTGTCGTCAATATACCTTGCATAAAACTCAGGTTTGAGTCTGGCCTCGTTCATCGCTGCCTCTTCCAGTTGGTGCATAAATATGATCGCTACTGGGGGTGCTACTTTATTGCCCATGGCAATTCCAAGCTGTTGTCTGTAGTGATCCTGATCAAATCTGAACGTGTTGTTCTCGAGGCAGTGGGGGAGCAGACGAGCAATATTTTCTGGCGTGAGGCCGCAGAGGTCTATCTCATGAGCGTGCTCGGAGATGAGGTCTAGCACTGCAGACACGCTGTCATCAAGAGGAATGCTCCCGTACAGGTTGACCACGTCCATGCTGAATACAATGACATTCGGAGGGAGCCGACGCTCAGAAAACTTTTCTTCTAATCTCGATAGATAATCCTCCGTGTTACGCAAATGAGCTGGAATGTGGGTGAGCAGCTGGTTTAAGATTATTTCTAAGAGCCAGGAGTTTTTTTCTGTTGGTCCCCCGCACGCTGACACAATGGGGCGTAATGGTCTTGTTGTCTCGACCTTTTCGCCGCCGGAGTGCCCGTCTGGCAGAAGAGTATGCAATGCTTGTCAGTCAGGTTTAAAGGGAAAGTGTTTAACGTCGGGTGTTGTGTATTGTGTAACATGCGTACTGTGTGAAAGGAAGGGCGATCATATATCTTACGTGGGTGAGTCACGACGGCCCATTCGATTACGGTTCAATGAACATGTTTTAGCAGCGAGAAACAAGACGCCAGACACTCCCATTGGTGATCACTTTATTTCGGTCCATGGTGACTATCGAATCCCGCGTAATGAAATACCTCTTTCAGTTCACATTTTGCAAAAAACAAAAGATCATCCCCATCGTAAGATATGCGAATCGCTCTTCATTCGTCAGTTGAAACCCGTCATGAACAGACATATCTCCTCCTGGCGTATCATCTCATAACTATGTAATCACATGCATTTGAAACTTAGTCAAAGTTTAGACAACAGCTTGTTTTTTACTTATTTCGTTGAAAGTGTATACGAACAGATTGTCACGCTCATTGTCAGTAAAGTTGTTTTCGTCGACAGTTGCTGCTGGCAAGCTAATCGGTGTTTTTTTTTAGGTTTTGTGTATGTGATGATGAGCCGTGCTCGAAAATTCATACAAAACAGTAAATCATAAACTCAACTTTTGTAAGGTCAAATAAAAGCTTTAAAATACGTAAAATTATATATTGCTGCATTGGCTCACCTATCTATTGGCTAATTTTAAGCAAAACACAATTTTTCCTCCGCAAAGAGCTAAAATTGGATTTTTGCTTACAATCAGCCAATAGATAAGGTGAGCCAATGCATCAATATATCATTTTGAAGCTCTCAGTAATGCGGTTTGAATGCATTTATTGTCGTTTCTTAATTCGTATTAAAACATACGTCAGAGGAGAAGATAAGCCGGACCTTAGTGTGTACCATAGCAACTGCGGGTCCCTGTACCTACAATTCGTATATCTCGGATTTTGTATATCGGTGACCTAAGGTCGGGTCAATTTCGTGACCTCCCCATTATAAGTCAATGGGGGAAATATGCAAATGTTTCCTTTTCCGAGGATACGCAATCAATCCAATTCCTTCTGGATCATGTTATTCATAGGCCATGCTTGATGATCCAGGTGCTATTTTCGTTCAGTGACCGCTACAGGGTCAGCCGAGGTCACCAACACTTTTTTCTCTCAATAACGCTGACAGAATGAATAAAGATAAGTGAAACCAGTACCAATCTCTCGTCGGGACACGTTTGCAATATGCAGCAATATGAGGCTCTGCGCAGGCGCAGAGCGGAGCGGTCGTCTTCACGGGGCCCGCGTTTGGCTTAAGATATTTTGTATATTTGTCTTGATTTTTAAGCATATTGTGGTCTTGCCGATTCAGTAATTTCGAGTTTATCATCTGAGTGCATTTTGGACGAAAGAAACTGAGACGCTGGGACGAAATTTTCCCTTCTTTCTCAGGTATGGATCTCAAGACAAAATTATATAAGTCATTTTTGTCTGGATGTTAAAGCGAAACTGCGGCGGATTCTCCGGCATATAAAATATTTGATAAAACGTGACGTTGTGAGACGCCGTCTCTCAGTTCAAGGAACTTCTGAAGCATTTCAGGGATCCAATATAGAACAAAGTCAACATTTAGAGAGAAAGGTAAAAGAAAAGCAAAGTGGAAACGAAGAGCAGCGTTTCGAAGAGTGTGAGATACAGCGTTTTGATGAATAACCACCAAGATTAGCATAGTGAGTATGCGTGAATGTTTCTGAATCGCAGCAGGTAGTGTACATGATGTTTGGAACAGTGTGGCGGATCGGTCTCCTGGTTTTGATAGTCTGGAAATGTATTCAGCCTGATAAACTCAAATTGAACTCAGATTGTCGCCCAGAGACTACATCAAGCAGGTTGTTCGATGTTGAAGCGAAGTTGATAATTTTTAGGCCAAGGAAACATCCTTCCCTGCAGCACAAACGCTTTTTAGGATGCAAGTTCTACCTAATAGTTCTACTCCTATTAACATCCGGAGACGTGGAATTAAATCCCGGCCCAAAAACTTGTGACAATGACCTACAATCGCAGACGGAGCCTCTCCAGTGGATGCAGGCCGGTGACGAATTTATTGCGCCTGTCTTGAGCCTTGAGTCCAATCCAGGCCCTGTTACCCCATCGGAGGGAGATCAGCATCGCGTGCCAACTGAGTCGCTGAGCTCACCAGAGGCGTCAGGCGTCTTCATCTTCAGCAAGCGCGCCGATCCACCAATGAGCCAGCAGGCTCCCCCGCCGCCTGATGTGGCGTCCGTCCGCGACACGGCCGATGTGAGCCCTTCGCTAACCCAGAGCCAGCAGCAGAGCGGCGGTACGGGCGAGACACCACCGCTCGCCGCTTGCCCCCGTTGTGGCACCACAAATAATAGGAAACGGCGCATCAAATGCAGCTGCTGCGACCGTCACTGGCACCTCACGTGCGCGCGTCTGAAACGGGCGCAAGCCGACGCCCTGACCTGCTGGTGGTGACCCGAGTGTGTTAGCACCAGCGGCACGTCGCAGTACCCTGCTGGTGCCTCCAGTGCCGGCCCATCGGTAAGCGGGGAGGTGGAGTGTCCCCAGGCCGGCCCGGTCCAGCCGTCACCTGTTGCCACGCAGAGCGGCGATGATGGTGACCTGGCACTCAGGCTGGCTCACCTCAAACAGACGCGCCGGGTGATCCATAGGATCCCCAAGGGTGCCAGGATCCAAGCCACTGGTGCCATGGCAACCCTCATCGAGACAGCTATAGGGGAAAAGACCGAGGCAGCATGGGTGAGTCTGTTCCTGTTTCCATTCCTGGCGCTCCATGTACCGAAGAGAGAGGCGAACCCAACCGACAATTCGTCACTTACGGCGAAAATTAAGCGTCAGATTTCCAGCTACATGGAATCCGGATCCCTTATGCACTCTGCTGCAGCGGCTGCTGAGAGCTCCACCCCGAACCGCACTGCCCACCACAAGCCAAAGTGGCACCGATCACCGGAGATGGCCAGCGAGAGTCTGCAGCGAAGTGTGGCAGCCAAGTTGTCGGACGGAGATGTGCGGGGTGCCATATGACTGCTGGCCTCCAGTGACGAGATCGCCCGAAACTCAGAGGAGGTTATAGAGAGCCTGAAGCTCAAGCACCCAACCGCTCCAGCTGACCTGACCCTGCCGCCTCCGCCAGACGGGACGACTCAGCCCTGCCTAGCTACCGAAGCCGAAGTGAAGACGCCCATAACTTCCTTCGACACCGGCTCCAGCGCAGGACTGGATGGCCTGCGACCGGCCCACCTGAAGGACCTGACCAGCCGCTCGTCGGGAGAAGCCGGCGCGCGGCTGACCGCTGCCCTCACGGCCCTCGTCAACATGTCTCTCAGTGGCGAGGTGCCTCGCTCGGCTCGAGCCGCCTTTTTTTTGGAGCCGCCCTGACGGCACTGCGTAAACCGGACGGCGGCGTAAGGCCAATCGCCGTCGGCTGCACCTACCGCCGGCTGGCGACCAAGCTCGCCCTGAGGCCCCTCAGGGCTGAGCCGGGTAAGCAGCTGAGACCCATACAGCTGGGATACGGTACGTCTGGGGGATGTGAGGCCGCGGCGCACGCGACACGGGCGTTTAGTCGTTCCCTTGGCCAGGAGAGCGCGATCGTCAAAATTGATATGAAAAATGCCTTCAATACGATTCGCCGCGATCACTTCCTGAGCCGAGCACAGGAAAGCGCGCCATCTGTATACCGCCTGCTATGGCAGGCGTACAGCGAGCCAACGCCGCTCTTCTGCGGCACCTCTGCAATCACCTCTGCCACTGGTCTCCAGCAGGGTGACCCCAGTGGGCCGGCAGTCTTCTCACTAGCCATGCACCAAGTGGCTAGCACTGTGCCCGCGCCCTTCAACTGCTGGTATCTTGATGACGGCACCCTCGGCGGAGAGGACAGCACCATCTGCTCTGATCTGCGGCAACTGATCTCCGGCATGGCTAGAATCGGCCTCGACATAAATCCAGCCGAGTGTGAAATTATCCTGCCTTCCAGCATCTCAGAGGAGCGGAGGACCTCCGCCGTCGGCGAGATCCACCAGCTGCTCCCGCGCGCCTCTGTTTTGACGGACGCCGAGCTGACGGTGCTCGGGGCGCCCATCACGGAGGCTGCAGCCGAGGCAACCATGGCGAAGAAGAAGGAAGAGCTGGATCGCATGTTGGACCGCCTCCACTGTCTTGACGCCCACAGCGCCTTTTTCCTGCTTCGCAACTGCCTCTGGTTGCCGAAGTTGCAATATCTTCTAAGAGCTGCCTCCATGTATCGACAGCCAGACCTTCTCCAGGCGATGGACTCGGACCTCAAATCAGCCATCACCAGCCTGACCAATGTCAGATTTGAAGATACCAGCTGGGAGCAGGCAATCTTGCCTATCAGGTACGGCGGCCTCGGGCTTAGACGGACAGAAGATGTCGCATTGCCCAGCCATGTGGCGTCCCTGCACCGCTGCCAGCCGCTCATCTCTTCAATATTGCCCGCATCATGCGACGCTTCTGTCGTACGAGAAGGTGCAAAGGCAATAGGCAGAGTGAAGCCGGTGACAGAGGAACACCAGACGACGAAGCAAAATATCAGCAAAGAGCATGGGACTCTGTCATCGTCGAGCGCCGCCGGAACTCCCTGCTCTCAGGCCAACCAATTTGCTCGCGCACGACTGCTGAGCGCGGCAGCCCCGGAGAGTGGAGCCTGGCTGCGCGCTGTACCCTCAGCCAGCATCGGAACCCTCCTGGACAATGAGACGCTGCGCATCTCCATCGCTTTGCGAGTGGGAGCCGTTGTGTGCAGCCCCCATCGCTGTAAGTGCGGCTCACTGGCAGATAGCCAGGGCTATACTCCCTGACTTGTCGTTTCAGTGCTGGAAGACACCCCAGCCATACAGCACTGAACGACGTAGTCAGGCGGGCCCTGCTGTCAGCCAGCATCCCTGCTCTTCTCGAGCCCAGTGGCATGGACCGCGGAGACGGTAAGCGCCCAGATGGAGTAACCATCTACCCGGTCTCCAACAGCATGTCCTTGGTGTGGGATGCGACGTGCGTAAACACGTTCGCCTACTGTCACCTAGCATCGGTTGTAGTCGCCACTGGTGAAGCTGCCAGGGACGCCGAGGTCAAGAAGCGGCACAAGTACGCCGACCTGGCCCAGCGCTACCGCTTCGAGCCGGTCGCGTTCGAGACCGGCGGCGCCTGCGGCCCGGCGACCAGAACTCTAATCAAAGAGCTGGGAACACGCATGACTGCGACATCAGGAGAAAGACGCGAGACGGAGTGGCTCTGGCAGCGCCTCTCCATTGCTGTAGTGCGAGGCAACGCCACCTCCGTCCTACTCACAGCTGGAATGCCACCGCAAGACACTACAACAGCCGCCACCTCTAGGGATGCCTCCAAAACAACACCTACAAGTGAGGCGAAGGATATAACACGCACGAAGCAGCAGGGTCCCAGGAGTGGCTATCCATTGACGCGGACCCCGAGCCTGCTGCGCGCCTCTGCCTGGGCAGGCGCGCTCTCCCCAGTCTGCCACACACGCCCGGCCTGGCCAGCGTGAGCCTCGCGGCCAGTGCCAGCCCGGAGCCTCCAGCCAGCAGTGCTCACCTGATCGACCTTTTGGACATGGAAGCGTCGACTGGCCAACCAAGCTCACCTCGGCCTAACAATCCATTGTCAGAGTTTAGAACAATGTACGTGCAAATGCGGGCCCAAATGTGGTCATTAGAAGTGCAGGAGGATCGTGACCCTATGTCGGACCCCGAATTAGACCGCTACCTGACAGGAGAGATAGGATAGGATAATAGGACAGATACCAGCATTGTCGTGTTTGTCTGTTGTTGGCATGTATATTGTATATGCTTCTACGTGGTTCTTGACATAACGAATAACTTGAATGCACTGATTTGAGTGAAATATATCACTGCTCCGAGAGAAGAAAAAAATATGCAGCATGACCTACTTCGGTCACCATTTGACCTTGACCTGAGGTCAAATTTATAAGTTAGAGAAGTCATGTTGTCATGTCATGCTGACCTTAACTAGCCGACATTAATAACGTGATTCGAAGCGCCTTGACGAGATAAACACGATGGGCTAAAACAAATATTGTTTTATCTTTATTAGGTAAAAAGTTATTTGCGAAAAACTGTTTTGCCATAAATAGCCTTTTTGACCTTTGATGACCTCTTGGAGCCTAAACTATTGACCTGAGCTAAAATTTGAGGACACCAATAGCGATTTAATATTTCCAGAGCTTTCGATCGTTTGTTTCCGTTTGTTCTTAGCTATCATACTTCTCCATATATTTAGGGGTTTCTGGAGCAAAGTGCTAAAATTGATTTTTTTTTCTCATATTTTATCCCATTTGATCTAGAAGATATTGACCTAGGGTCACTCAAATTTTGCAAAACAGAGTTCTCTACAAAACCTCCCTACCCTAAAAATTGCGTTATCGTAGCTCTTATGGGGGAGAGATCTTAGGGGCGAAATTCGCCTCGCCCCCCCCCCCCCCCCCCTCCCCTCCAGTGCGTGTAATTATCAAGAGGCCTTCCAGGGCTCGTGTTAACGTATACCGAATTCGGTCGTTCGATAAGGTCGTTTTCTCACCAAACATCATTTTCAGCAACCATCGGGGTTTGACATACTCTACCTATTCACTCTACTACTCATAACAGAATATACCAAAAATCAGATGGATCTGATGGGGATACCGAATGGTAAAAACCCGACCGCAATCAGTTCAGTGGATGCAGAGTTATAAGCTTACGAAAAGCGTTCGTGCGGTCGGGTCGAATGTAAATGTGTTGGCGAGAATCGTTGCGGGAGCGTCGTGCCCGCTCGGTAGCAACCACGCAAACGCCCCCCACTACGTCTCTGAGACGATCCACTTCCCCACAAACACCACTCAAATTTAGCTTGCCTAATCCCAACGAGTGGCAATGTATGTGACTAAATATTATTCTGAAAACATGTGACGAGCATGGCAAACACCTAAATCGCTCTGCTGCGAATATAACTTGCATGGCTAGCGCAATATGTCAAAATGTAAAACGCTGCACGCAATATATTTAATTGCCAGACAGAACAAAATAAATTAATAAAAAGCCAACTAATAAATCTTCCGAAGATGAAATATGAGACAGGCATACGCGCGAGCATGATCTCGCGATTAACAATGGACGTTAGAAAAGCAACTGGATTATTTTTAAAATAGGAAAATAATTAGGGACTGGGAATGTATATTTGACGTTCATTTTATTGTTAATTGTTTTGTCTTTGTCTTTTGTCTGACCCGTAACGAACGAGACGAACAAAAATGCGAGAAATTGTCCATATTCAGGCGGGCCAGTGTGGCAACCAGATTGGAGCCAAATTCTGGGAGGTGATTTCCGATGAGCACGGCGTTGATCCGACCGGCACATACCACGGCGACTCGGACCTGCAGCTGGAGAGGATCAACGTCTACTACAATGAAGCCAGCGGAGGAAAGTACGTACCAAGGGCTGTCCTGGTGGACCTGGAGCCCGGAACAATGGACTCTGTGCGAGCCGGTCCATTTGGACAAATATTCCGGCCCGATAACTTCGTTTTCGGTCAGAGCGGAGCCGGCAACAACTGGGCGAAGGGCCACTACACAGAGGGAGCCGAGTTGGTCGATTCCGTTCTGGACGTGGTGAGGAAGGAGGCAGAGAGCTGCGACTGCCTGCAGGGCTTCCAGATGACCCACTCGCTAGGAGGCGGCACCGGCTCCGGCATGGGGACCCTCCTGATCTCCAAGATTCGCGAGGAGTACCCGGACAGAATCATGAACACATTCAGCATCGTGCCGTCACCCAAAGTATCCGACACCGTCGTTGAGCCGTACAACGCAACACTTTCCGTTCATCAGTTGGTTGAAAACACGGACGAGACCTTCTGTATCGACAATGAAGCTCTGTACGACATCTGTTTCCGGACGCTGAAACTCACCACGCCCACGTACGGAGATCTGAACCATCTCGTGTCAGCCACCATGTCTGGAGTCACCACCTGCCTCCGGTTCCCCGGCCAGCTGAACGCCGACCTCCGTAAACTGGCCGTCAACATGGTGCCCTTCCCCCGTCTGCACTTCTTCATGCCGGGCTTCGCGCCGCTGACTTCGCGAGGCAGCCAGCAGTACCGGGCGCTCACCGTACCCGAGCTCACCCAGCAGATGTTCGACGCCAAGAACATGATGGCCGCCTGCGACCCGCGCCACGGCCGCTACCTCACCGTGGCCACCATCTTCCGTGGACGCATGTCCATGAAGGAGGTGGACGAGCAGATGCTCAACATCCAAAACAAGAACAGCAGCTACTTCGTCGAATGGATCCCGAACAACGTCAAGGTTGCAGTGTGCGACATCCCTCCCCGAGGTCTCAAGATGTCCTCCACCTTCATCGGCAACAGCACTGCCATTCAGGAGCTGTTCAAACGTGTCTCGGAGCAGTTCACCGCCATGTTCCGGCGCAAGGCTTTCCTCCACTGGTACACCGGCGAGGGCATGGACGAAATGGAGTTCACCGAGGCGGAGAGCAACATGAACGACCTGGTGTCCGAGTACCAGCAGTACCAGGACGCCACAGCCGAGGAGGACGGAGAGTTTGACGAGGAAGAGGAGGAGGAGGGAGCCGAGCAGTAAAATCCGCAGCCACGCCGCCTGTCCATCTTTTATCCTGTCAAATTGTCAGTGTCTGTCCTGCCTACATTAAGTTTGTCCTGTCTTAATAAAACACGGCCCAACGCAAATTAATCACGTTTTTAACATATATCCTGCTGATGATCTGTACAGCGAAGCATATTTTATTACCTTGTCAACCGTCTGATTATTAATGAGTATTACGAAAACGTTACGAGATTACTGTGATATTATTAGGATTCAGTAGGTTGCTTTGTTTTGCAGTTTCAGGATGTTTTTTTAACATACGCCAAGGAATCATGAAGATCCTGAATATTTTCAAGGATTTTTTTTTTTGGGTGTCGCGGGCCGTGAAAGTCTTTGATATTTTAAACCGTTGCGTCTAAGTTGCTGCTAAGTTGCGTCTAACCTGCAGGTCCTAGATCTTTCAATAAATAATTATGTTCTGGGATATTGCTAAATCTTAGATCAGGTCAAGCCTTTTGCAATGGGATACTGCTCGATCCGGGATCTGTAAAAAAAAAACATATCTTGGACCATATTTTCAGGGATCGCTGGATCTGTAAAAACAAATATATTGGACCTTATGTTCAGGGATCTTGGATGCGCTCTTGCGCTCTTGGCAAATGTCTCCCAATAGGTCACCTAACTGACCTCTCCGTATGCATATTAAAGATGAGCTCGAATTCCAAACAGTTACAGCAGCATACAAGATAGACGAGTGATTTCTTTCCGACTGAATCTAGAATCAGCTGCGCGACTCTCCGTGATCTTAACATATCTATCGTGATCATATACCACATCAAATCAAACTTCAACCTATTCATGGTAATGCACGGCAGCAGTACTTGATCTCGCCAGCGGTACCTTGGGTAACGCATGCAAGCCAGTCAAACGCGACTCTCACTATACTCCTGACCTGTGTTCACCCCCACCGTCCTCTGCCCCGTCTCCGTCACGTCTCCGTACCGTCCCCGTCCCCGTCCCCGTCCCCGTCCCCGTCCCCGTCCCCGTCCCCATCCCCATTCCCATCCCCGTCCCCGTCCCCGTCCCCGTCCCCGTCCCCGTCCCCGTCCCCGTCCCCGTCCCCGTCCCCGTCCCGTCTGTCCCGACTCCATCCCGACTCCGTCCCGACTCCGTCCCGACTCCGTCCCGACTCCGTCCCGACTCCGTCCCGACTCCGTCTCGTCTCCGTCCCCGTCCCGTCTCCGTCCCGTCTCCGTCCCGTCTCCGTCCCGTCTCCGTCCCGTCTCGTCTCCGTCCCGTCTCCGTCCCGTCCCGTCCCGTCCCCGTCCCCGTCCCCGTCCCCGTCCCCGTCCCCGTCCCCGTCCCCGTCCCAGTCTCCGTCCCAGTCTCCGTCTCCGTCTCCGTCTCCGTCTCCGTCCCGTCTCCGTCCCGTCTCCGTCCCGGTCCCGTCTCGGTCCCGTCTCCGTCCCGTCTCCGTCCCGTCTCCGTCCCGTCTCCGTCCCGTCTCCGTCCCGTCTCCGTCCCGTCTCCGTCCCGTCTCCGTCCCGTCTCCGTCCCGTCTCCGTCCCGTCTCCGTCCCGTCTCCGTCCCGTCTCCGTCCCCGTCCCGTCTCCGTCCCGTCTCCGTCCCGTCTCCGTCCCGTCTCCATCCCGTCTCCGTCCCGTCTCCGTCCCGTCTCCGTCCCGTCTCGTCTCCGTCCCCGTCCCGTCTCCGTCTCCGTCTCCGTCTCCGTCTCCGTCTCCGTCTCCGTCTCTGTCTCCGTCTCCGTCTCCGTCTCCGTCTCCGTCTCCGTCCCGTCTCCGTCCCCGTCCCCGTCCCGTCTCCGTCCCGGCCTGTCCCGGCCTGTCCCGGGCAGATCCTCACCTGCCGTCGAGCAGTTCTCCTATGCGGACTCTGTAGTACCCCTCGGCGTCGTCCCAGTTGTCGCGCAGGTGCGGGTTGTCGGTGAAGTGCGTCACTGCCTGGTCGCCGGCGCTTGGGCTGGCAAAGTGCTCGGAGAAAATGTCGTTAGTGGCACTGACGGCGGCCTCGCGACTCTTGCGGCGCGCCACCTCGCGCTGTTCGAGTTCGGCGGCGGCGGCCCGCTCCGGCTCACTGGGCCGCCGCTGCCGCTCCGACTGCGGGGCCGGCGCGCTGGCGGCAGGGGAACAGGTCAGACTCAGGTCACAGATCAGGCGAGTCGCCGACACATGTCAAGACACAACACAGGCCACAGGAGAGATATGGCCAGCATGGGTCAAGTCACAACTAACCCAAACACATTAGGTAATGCATGAATGATCAACGATACCAGGGATGGATTTTCACCTTTTTTCTTCTTCGTAGCGGAGTACACAATTTTGAGCTTAAGGAGTACATAATGTGAAAAATGCTAATTTTATCAGATGCACGTAAATGCCTAAAATTTGACTTCATTGTTTAACATAAAGATTAGGTACCATGTGACCAATAAGTGCTGGTCATTTAGCAAATCGACATCATGACAGTGTAGAAAAATGTGTTGTTATCCAATACGAGATGAATAAATGACATTTGCTTCACAAGGGAGAACACAACTGTTTACAACGCATTAATAAATATGATAAATATCGACAAAACGCTGGTTGAAGTAAGTAGGTTTTAAGTTCCATGCTTGTAACAAAATTAACTCAGATTGAGATCTGGTGTAGATTCATCATCCCATCATGTCATAAAAACGTTGTCCAAATACGGAGATAAATGTTGGGCAAAAAGATCAGGCATTCAGCTCGATCTAGATTTGTGCTCCCATATGCAGGGGAAACTTGTACTGCCCAAAATATCTACGGAGGGATGGACTCAGGCAGTAAAGGAATCTTGGATGAACCCGGGGGAAATTCTGGGCGGCTCCTCGGAGCCGCCCAGAATTATATCAAATGAATATCGCATTTTGGTTTGCATTGATCAAGGACGATGTTTTTTTTTAATATTTGATCTGCTCGCGATTATCTGTCTAACGATGTGAATCAAATGTTTGTTTAACGACTCCATAACGTTTTACTTAACCTTTAAACAGTATTGGTTTGTTGGTATTATGGACCCGGAGCCTACCAAGCATATGGCTATGGGACGAGGCCGGAGCCTCTCTACCAATAACCCATTGGTTTACCGCCGAGGGCCCGCTAGGTGTCATATTCGCGATAACTGGATAACTGATCAACATTTTTGGCGCATGGAATGGTGTTTATTGCCTCTTTGAAAAGGGTTATGTAACATTACCGTTTCGGTTTGAGCTTTTCGTAATAACAGAGCGGGCGCGAAGCGCCCGTGAGTTTTCTCGTCAACTTACTACACAAATTTACATTTGACCCGGCCCGACCCGGCCATACAGACGCTTTTCGGAAGCTAATAACTTTGCAACCACTGCTCCGATTGAGATTGGGGCTTCACCTTTGGATAGGTCCATCAAATCAATTTTGTCTTTGGTATGGTGCGTTCTGATAGAGGTGGTACCGCAGCGCGTGGCAGTTGGAAAACTCGAACATCGAAATGAACAAAGTACCTAGCTAAAATTATTCTTTATAAAAAAATGGCTGTATTATTCTAAGCATTAATTTATACGCTTAAGCATGCAGCGCTCAGGACGCACTCCCTTTTGGCGGATTTGGAAAGGAAATCATGAACAATTTAATACAACTTAATTTTTCTGTTGGCATGCCTTGCGGCCTGGCAATTTTTCTGGAGAACTAAAATGACTGTGCTACTACCACGTGTGATCCCTTACCGTTTCATATTTCAGACCTGTTTTAGCTTTACCAGAGCGCGCTCGCTCGGTCATCGCCCAAAAAGGCGTTTTACTGGTGTGTAGTGAGTAGCGCAAATCCGGTATTGTGTGAGGGGTGTGTAGGTGCTTAGGTAATTTGCGATTGCCAGTGAGAATCATGGTCGGTATGTACTCGGTATCATAAAACACATACTTTCCACATTCATCCACATTGTATTAGCTCAAGATCAGTGAACTAGGCAACATTCACATCTCATCCTCCTTGTCCGTTGTTGAGGATGTCATGTATTCACTTGTGAATCTGACTGTATGATGTAGTTGGAAGGCTGCTCTGGTCGTCTGGTAATCTGACAGGGCTTGGGTTGAGTTGAGTTGTCACATTTACCTGAGGGCGACGCCTTTGGAGGTGTCGCGGACCGAAGGTTGTTTTTAAAATGTGTGCTCGAGATCTTGAAAGTGGAGGACCCCTTTCAAAACAACAGCACGTGGGTCCTTGTGACCCACACATCGTCTCACGTGGTCATAGCACCGTCACAGAGTAAGCTTAGCAACCACCCGTGAAACATTGTGACCCGACTGGGATTCGAACCCAGGATCCTTCCATTAGTGAGTCTTTTTCTCAAAGGACTTATGTTATCCAACCACACTTGGCACCAATATATCCGGTGGGATATAGCAATCAGGAACTCGAGAAATTGGATTTTGCGATATGCTCTGAAATTTTAAAGAAACACACAAAAATCTCCATAAAGGAGGACCCCGGGCAAAGCAACTGTCACGTGCATATTGCCCGTCGGCCACTTACTGGTGTTGCACAACGGCAATGACATCCCATTGTAACAACAGGTCGCTGTGGGCTGTACATATCCGGCTATGGGCAAAATACATCATCCTTGAAAATATCCCAAATGGAGGAGCCCTGGTGATACGAAACCAGCACGTGCGCGGCTGATCCCCTCCCACTTACCCTCCTGGAGCTACCGATACCCGTCTCGGAGCACTGCAATGCACCAGGACCACTGCAGAGCTGACCAAGTGGCCCAATGTCGAAAAATCGGGGTTCGGAGACATATTCAAGGTCACGTGGCACGTTAATTGGAATTTGCCCAGGGTAGGCACTAGAGGTGCAGAAAATCCTAATGATTTGGTCACAGCACGGCCACGGAATGAGCTGGCAAGTTACAGCTTTAGTCACGGCGCTGCAATGCTAACCCTATGGCGCTAGCCTGGCCAGTCACAGCTTCAGTCAGCGCTGGGACGCTGGGACGCTGGGACCAGAATCTTGCATCTCTACTAGGCACCACCACCGGCATGTGGGTATCCACCAATAGCTGCCATTCAGCAAATTTAGAGAAAATTTATAGATTCATTTTTGCGCTAGGGGCCATCTTGGTTTGGCCCCATTATAAGTCTATGGGAAATGGCACGTGCCTGCCGCGCGCGCTTCGAAGTTTTCCCACACTAGCGGACCCTGCCATCATCTAGATCCCCGTGAGTGAGCGATATGCTGAAAATTCCGGCGAAATTTATCGAGCCGTTTTCCAGGGCATCAACTTTGCCCGATCTCGGACACGAATCGGAAAACAAAGCCCGGAGAATGGCTCAGGTTGTTTTTCTATATAAAAAAACACAATTCTAAAGAATAGTGTTATTTTCAATATGCACGGGGCAATGCTATGGGGCATCGCCGGACCGAAGTTTGGTTGTATGTTTTTTTGACTGGGATCCGAACCCAGGGCCCTAGCATGAGTGAGTGTTATGACCCAAAAACCGTCTCATGCAACATGACCCAAACACCGTGTCTCGTGGCCACAGCTAGGCACTGACACCGAGGAAACGTATGGTGAATTTCCACTCGATCGGACAAGTAGTTTCTGAGATACAAAACGGGTGCGCACGTGCAGAGGCACCTCCACCACTGAACAGTGAGAAGGCGGAGGAGGGGTCCCTAGCCAAACAGCAAATTTGAACACAATCGGCTGAGCCGTTCCTGAGATATAGATTAGGGGTGTGCACGTGCGCACGTGCAGAGGCACCCCGCCCCTAACGTGTGGAAAGGCGGCGGCTGAGAGGTCCCTAGCCACACACAAAATTCGAACACAATCGGCTGAGCCGTTCCTGAGATATAGAATAGGGGTGTGCACGTGCGCACGTGCAGAGGCACCCCACCTCCGACTTGTGGGAAAGTGGCGGCAGAGGGGTCCCTAACGACACACCAAATTTGCACATAATCTTCCCAGCCGGTGCAATGCACCATGACCACTGCAGCGCAGCCCAAGTGGCCCAATGTCGTAAAATTCGGGGTGCGGCGACACATTCAAGGTCACGTGGCACGTGTAGCGTACCCTTTGTGGGACAACTACTTGTGGCACAGAAAGCACAATGAAGGCCCTCATCGTCATGCACCGATCGGTCAAAATGATCGCGTCCTGGTGACAGCCAGGAGCTCGAGAAGTTTGATTTGGTTAATTTTCTGATTTGTTTCAGAAATCCCAAAAAATCTTCGTAACCGAGGACCCCGGACAAAACAACGATATCACGCGCAGATTGCCCGACGGCCACTTACCCATGGTGCACGACAATAGCCACCCATTGTATCTACAAGTCGCAATGGGGTGCACCATTCGTCCATAGGCAAAATACATTATCCCTAAAAAAATCTCCCTAATGGAGGAGCTCTGGTGATAGGGAACCAGCACGTGCGCGGCTGACCCCCTCCAACTGACCTTCGCGGAGCTGCCGACATCCTTTCCGGTGCACTGCAATGCACCAGGGCCACTGCAGGGCTGCCCAAGTGGCCCAATGTCGTGAAATTCGGGTTGCAGGGACATGTTCAAGGTCGCGTGGCACGTGCAATGGAATTTTCACGGAGTTGATACTTAGTCAGCAGGTAGCCCAGGGGTGCTCCATCCCCTACTGAAAGTTTCGTCGTTCTAAATTCGTCATTGTGCGAGAACCTGGCCGTTGTTTTTTTTTGTCCAAACTCCCATAGACTTAACCCTCGCCCTACGGGAGCTTTTTTCACCTTCGCCCTACGGGGCGAAGGTGAAAAAAGCTCAAAAAGGGGGGGGGGGCTGACAGTCCCCCCTTGTTAACTTCCAAACCAAGCAACTTAGAGCAATGCGGTAAGAACCAGCATGTTGCCGGTCATGAGAGGAATCTAACAGTATGCGATTTTTAGGTTTCAGGTCAACGGATGACCTTCCAGGTCAAGTGAATGACCTCGGATTTACCACGTCCAGAACAGCGATTTTGCTCTTCAGAAAACCTCGAAATTAGAAATCGATAAATGTAAATAAAAAGGCATGTTCCTAGACCAGTTTTGGCCAGTTCAGACCAGTTAAGTATTTTAAAAATGACGTCATCAGTTTCTTACACTTAGGGAGCCATCACTCAGTCAGAAATGAAGATATTGCTTTAAAATTTGGTATGAGTATTGTCCATACTCAGTTCTCTCACAAATATTCATTTTTTTTAAATCTGAAAATTTTGATTTTGTGGGAATTTTCCCCCCAAAAATAGTTTTTTTTTAATTTTAGGGGTCAAAAACCCAAAATTTTGAAAATCTGAGATTGCCATTTTAAAGAGAATGACATTTTGTATCTTTGGTGAATTGCG
Organism: Chirona hameri; assembly: GCA_036785665.1. NCBI lineage: Eukaryota > Metazoa > Arthropoda > Thecostraca > Balanomorpha > Balanidae > Chirona > Chirona hameri. Next base: position 35,502 of record JAXIVJ010001295.1, on the reverse strand, counting down.
TTTGAAATTTGCTTTACAACTATTTTCTACGATTTTTCAAAAATATTTCTATTTTTTTTACCAACATGACGTCATCAAAACGTCATTATTTCCCAAATTTCTAAAACAATTTCAAATAAATTTTTACAGCCTACGTATAATTACTGTAAACTCAGCTACCGCAAATTTCAGAAAGATGCACCGCATGTGTAAAAAGTTATTCAAGAAAAACCTCAGGGGGGGGGGGGGGGGGGGGGGGGGCCTGTCAGGCGAGGGTTAGCATGGGAGGCGAGGGTAGGGCGAGGGTTAACATGGGAAAATGCACGTGCACGTGGCACATGCAAGAGTTTTCAGAGTTTTAACTTTTCCAGCAGATAGGCCCCATGGGGCACCCCAAACCCTGAAAGTTTCGTCGAAATCGTAGGCTTAGTTTTCGTGGGACTCAAAATGACCAGATCTCAGGCCACAATGCAAAATCGCTCCCTACATCAACAGCTCAGGTTGTTTTCCATTGACAAACACAATTCTCAAGAATGGTGTTGTTTCAGAATGGAACAACCAACCTTCGGTTATGCAAAATCGCCCCCTACATCAACAGCTCAGGTTTGTTTCACAATGGAAACACAATTCTAAAGAATAGTGTTATCCAAGAAAGAATATGTTCAACCAACCTTCGGTTATAGAACAACAACCTTCGGTTAATTGGCTATTTTCCTTGGAGTATAAACAAAAAATACATTATTTCCAGTCAGTTCCGGAGTAAACAAAATATTGGTATACATGACACCAACAAACGTGGACTTTTCCACCCCTGACCGATACCCCAGAAAGCCCACACAGCTAGCTGCCGCTGCAGAATAACTGGCAGCAATGACGGCCATTGATCAATTGACCAGTGATGCTCAAGAAAACTGCAACTGCCAAACCGCCAGCTAGAAGTGGTCGGCTGGTGCTGCCTTGTGCTGAGCGGAGCTGGTGACACTTAGCCGACGTGGCGGCGCAGCAGACGCGTTCAGCCTGGTTCAGACTGTCCTGATCACCTGCAGAGCCGACATCACGGCTCCCCTCTCACCTGGATGCCCGGTCCGGCTGGCCGGCCGGGACCGGGCTGGTCGCAGCCGACGCGTTCAGGCTGGCCAGCACCTTCAGCTCGGGCGGGCTGTCAGGCTGAGACCAGGAGGTAGCCGAGTCCTCGGTACCGACCCCCAGCTTCCTCAGCAGCTTCTCCCGCTGCTGACGGCGCCGCTCGATCTGCGCCTCCTCGTCGTCCTCCTCATCCACCTCCAGGTCCAGCAGCCTGTAACGAGCGAGACATGTCCCACATTCATCAGTCGGTAACGAGCGAGACATGTCTCACAGCAGTCTGTAACGAGCGAGACATCTCTCACAGCAGTCTGTAACGAGCGAGACATGTCTCACAGCAGTCTGTAACGAGCGAGACATGTCCCACAGCAGTCGGTAACGAGCGAGACATGTCTCACAGCAGTCGGTAACGAGCGAGACATGTCCCACAGCAGTCTGCAATGAGAGACATGTCCCACAGCAGTCGGTAACGAGCGAGACATGTCTCACAGCAGTCTGTAACGAGCGAGACATGTCCCACAGCAGTCTGTAACGAGAGACATGTCCCACAGCAGTCTGTAACGAGCGAGACATGTCCCACAGCAGTCTGTAATGAGATACATGTCTCACAGCAGTCTGTAACGAGCGAGACATGTCCCACAGCAGTCTGTAATGAGAGACATGTCCCACAGCAGTCTGTAATGAGAGACATGTCCCACAGCAGTCTGTAATGAGAGACATGTCCCACAGCAGTCTGTAATGAGAGACATGTCCCACAGCAGTCTGTAATGAGAGACATGTCTCTCATTAGCAGTCTGTAATGAGAGACATGTCCCACAGCAGTCTGTAATGAGAGATATGTCCCACAGCAGTCTGTAATGAGAGACATGTCCCACATCAGTCTGTAATGAGAGACATGTCCCACAGCAGTCTGTAATGAGAGACATGTCCCACAGCAGTCTGTAATGAGAGACATTCCCCACAGCAGTCTGTAATGAGAGACATGTCCCACAGCAGTATGTAATGAGAGACACGTCCCACAGCAGTCTGTAATGAGAGACATGTCCCACAACAGTCTGTAATGAGAGACATGTCCCACAGCAGTCTGTAATGAGACATGTTCCACAGCAGTCTGTAATGAGAGACATGTCCCACAACAGTCTGTAATGAGAGACATGTCCCACAGTAGTCTGTAACGAGCGAAACATGTCCCACAGCAGTCTGTAATGAGAGACATGTCCCACAGCAGTCTGTAATGAGAGACATGTCCCACAGCAGTCTGTAATGAGATACATGTTCCACAGCAGTCTGTAATGAGAGACATGTCCCACAGCAGTCTGTAATGAGAGACATGTCCCACAACAGTCTGTAATGAGATACATGTCCCACAGCAGTCTGTAACGAGCGAGGCATGTCCCACAGCAGTTTGTAACGAGCGAGACATGTCCCACAGCAGTCTGTAACGAGCGAGACATGTATCACAACAGTCTGTAACGAGCGAGACATGTCCCACAGCAGTCTGTAATGAGAGACATGTCCCACAGCAGTCTGTAATGAGAGACATGTCCCACAGCAGTCTGTAACGAGCGAGACATGTCCCACAGCAGTCTGTAATGAGAGACATGTCCCACAACAGTCTGTAATGAGAGACATGTCACACAGCAGTCTGTAACGAGCGAGACATGTCCCACAGCAGTCTGTAATGAGAGACATGTCCCACAGCAGTCTGTAATGAGAGACGCGTCCCACAGCAGTCTGTAACGAGCGAGACATGTCTCACAGCAGTCTGTAACGAGCGAGATATGTCCCACAGCAGTCTGTAATGAGAGACATGTCCCACAGCAGTCTGTAATGAGAAACATGTCCCACAGCAGTCTGCAACGAGCGAGACATGCCCCACAGCAGTCTGTAATGAGAGACATGTCCCACAACAGTCTGTAATGAGACATGTCCCACAGCAGTCTGTAACGAGCGAGACATGTCCCACAGCAAACTGTAATGAGAGACATGTCCCACAGCAGTCTGTAATGAGAGACATGTCCCACAGCAGTCTGTAACGAGCGAGACATGTCCCACAGCAGTCTGTAATGAGAGACATGTCCCACAGCAGTCTGTAATGAGAGACGCGTCCCACAGCAGTCTGTAATGAGACATGTCCCACAGCAGTCTGTAATGAGAGACATGTACCACAACAGTCTGTAATGAGACATGTCTCACAGCAGTCTGTAATGAGAGACATGTCCCACAGCAGTCTGTAATGAGAGACATGTCCCACAGCAGTCTGTAATGAGAGACATGTCCCACAGCAGTCTGTAACGAGCGAGACATGTCTCACAGCAGTTTGTAACGAGCGAGACATGTCTCACAGCAGTCTGTAACGAGCGAGACATGTCCCACAGAAGTCTGTAATGAGAGACATGTCCACAGCAGTCTGTAATGAGAGACATGTCCCACAGCAGTCTGTAACGAGCGAGACATGTCCCACAGCAGTCTGTAATGAGAGACATGTCCCACAGCAGTCTGTAATGAGAGACATGTCCCACAGCAGTCTGTAATGAGAGACATGTCCCACAGCAGTCTGTAACGAGCGAGACATGTCCCACAGCAGTCTGTAATGAGAGACATGTCCCACAGCAGTCTGTAATGAGAGACATGTCCCACAGCAGTCTGTAATGAGAGACATGTCCCACAGCAGTCTGTAATGGGAGACATGTCCCACAACAGTCTGTAACGAGCGAGACGTCTCACAGCAGTTTGTAACGAGCGAGACATGTCTCACAGCAGTCTGTAACGAGCGAGACATGTCCCACAGCAGTCTGTAATGAGAGACATGTCCACAGCAGTCTGTAATGAGAGACATGTCCCACAGCAGTCTGTAACGAGCGAGACATGTCCCACAGCAGTCCGTAATGAGAGACATGTCCCACAGCAGTCTGTAATGAGAGACATGTCTCACAGCAGTCTGTAATGAGACATGTCCCACAGCAGTCTGTAATGAGACATGTCCCACAACAGTCTGTAATGAGAGACATGTCCCACAGCAGTCTGTAACGAGCGAGACATGTCCCACATCAGTCTGTAATGAGAGACATGTCCCACAGCAGTCTGTAACGAGCGAGACATGTCCCACAGCAGTCTGTAATGAGAGACATGTCCCACAGCAGTCTGTAACGAGCGAGACATGTCCCACAGCAGTCTGTAATGAGAGACATGTCCCACAGCAGTCTGTAATGAGAGACATGTCCCACAGCAGTCTGTAATGAGACATATCCCACAGCAGTCTGTAACGAGCGAGACATGTCCCACAGCAGTCTGTAATGAGAGACATGTCCCACAGCAGTATGTAACGAGCGAGACATGTCTCACAGCAGTCTGTAACGAACGAGATATGTCCCACAGCAGTCTGTAATGAGAGACATGTCCCACAGCAGTCTGTAACGAGCGAGACATGTCCCACAGCAGTCTGTAATGAGAGACATGTCCCACAGCAGTCTGTAATGAGAGACATGTCTCACAGCAGTCTGTAATGAGCGACATGTCCCACAGCAGTCTGTAATGAGACATGTCCCACAGCAGTCTAATGAGAGACACGTCCCACAGCAGTCTGTAATGAGAGACACGTCCCACAGCAGTCTGTAATGAGAGGCATGTCCCACAGCAGTCTGTAACGAGCGAGACATGTCCCACAGCAGTCTGTAATGAGAGACATGTCCCACAACAGTCTGTAACGAGCGAGACATGTCCCACAGCAGTCTGTAATGAGAGACATGTCCCACAGCAGTCTGTAATGAGAGACATGTCCCACAGCAGTCTGTAATGAGACATATCCCACAGCAGTCTGTAACGAGCGAGACATGTCCCACAGCAGTCTGTAATGAGAGACATGTCCCACAGCAGTCTGTAATGAGAGACATGTCCCACAGCAGTCTGTAACGAGCGAGACATGTCCCACAGCAGTCTGTAATGAGAGACATGTCCCACAGCAGTCTGTAATGAGAGACATGTCCCACAGCAGTCTGTAATGAGAGACATGTCCCACAGCAGTCTGTAATGAGAGACATGTCCCACAACAGTCTGTAATGAGAGACATGTCCCACAGCAGTCTGTAACGAGCGAGACATGTCCCACAGCAGTCTGTAATGAGAGACATGTCCCACAGCAGTCTGAATGAGAGACATGTCCCACAGCAGTCTGTAATGAGAGACATGTCCCACAGCAGTCTGTAATGAGAGACATGTCCCACAGCAGTATGTAATGAGAGACATGTCCCACAGCAGTCTGTAATGAGAGACATGTCCCACAGCAGTCTGTAATGAGAGACATGTCCCACAGCAGTCTGTAATGAGAGACATGTCCCACAGCAGTCTGTAATGAGAGACACGTCCCACAGCAGTCTGTAATGAGCGACATGTCTCACAGCAGTCTGTAACGAGCGAGACATGTCCCACAGCAGTCTGTAATGAGAGACATGTCCCACAGCAGTCTGTAATGAGAGACACGTCCCACAGCAGTCTGTAATGAGAGACATGTCCCACAGCATTCTGTAATGAGAGACATGTCCCACAGCAGTCTGTAATGAGAGACATGTCCCACAGCAGTCTGTAATGAGAGACACGTCCCACAGCAGTCTGTAATGAGAGACACGTCCCACAGCAGTCTGTAATGAGAGACATGTCCCACAACAGTCTGTAATGAGAGACATGTCCCACAGCAGTCTGTAACGAGCGAGACATGTCCCACAGCAGTCTGTAATGAGAGACATGTCCCACAGCAGTCTGTAATGAGAGACATGTCCCACAGCAGTCTGTAATGAGAGACATGTCCCACAGTAGTCTGTAACGAGCGAGACATGACGTCCATCACCTCCAGATGCAGCAGCCTGAAACGGGCGAGACAGGACAGACAGGACATTCTCCAGGTCCAGCAGTCTGTAACGAGCAGTGTCCCCCCCCCCCCCAAAAAAAAATGTTTGGGTGTCAGAGTGGAAAATTTAAGCTAAAAACGACCATGCGAGTGGAAAATTGTGTAGAAAATGGTACAATATTGATTTATGCTTTGAATATGAAAAGCAGTAGCTTTCGTTGAAACCAGATATTTTTAGTCAATATTCATGCCAGAACCAATATCACAATTCACAATTTGGGACTGACAAAATGCACTACTAAAATAGGGAGAACGAGTGGAAAATTATTCAAATTTAGGTGTCATTTCCCACCCAATTTTTTTTGGGGGGGGACACTGGTAACGAGCGAGACGGCACATCTGAAGACATCCGGTAACGAGCTAGACGGGACATATTGTCCCGTCCGACCCCAGCAACAACACGCCCTGCAGCCTGCCACGTGGAAGGACGATGGAACATCAGACAAAAGACAAGAAGTCCAGTCATAGACATATATACAGTTAAAGGTTAAATATCACAGTCCAGCATCACTGTGAGGCAACATATCAGCTCCAGCGCAGCTGACAGCAGTCCGGGGGAGGCGACACTGACAGGTGCAGCAGTTCACTGATGGAACATAGCCCTGGTATGGCAGCCTGGGGAACACCACTGGCCAGGTCTCGGAGAGGTGCCGCGGAGAGGTGCCGCGGAGAGGGACCCGTGTCACATGCAGAGGTACATTCTGCCGCCGCCAGTGACTCACTCATCATCGCTCTCCTCCTCTTTCTGCGCGGTGAGGCCCTCCGACAGGCTACCCTTGAACTTGTCCTCCTCGTCCCGCCGACGCCGCCTGTCCTGGTCCCCGTCCCGGTCACGGGAACGGGACCGCCTGGGCACATGACAGGATTATTAGACACGAGGCACAAGTGGTTTCCAAACACAACCTGACTAGTAGCATCGGTACGACCAGCAAAACGCCCTTATTGGGTCGGGGACAGAGCGGGATGTTCATAAGCGTTATTTACTCATGTGAAAGAACACTTAACCCGCGCACTGCAGGGGGGGGGGGGGGTGATTTCCGCCCCCCCCCCTAAGGTTTTTCGAGGATAGCGAAAAAACGGCGGCGCTGCGCGCCGCCGTTTCTGGCATAGCTGTTGGTACATCAATTACCCACATAGTTTGAATTTGTTTACTTCGGGCATGTCAGGTTAGGTCACCAAGGCAGGTCACGTGACCCCACCTTCAAAAATGTTTCGTCGTACTACAACCAGTTTTTTTCCCGATCGATTTCGTACTTACAGGATTTCATAAGGGTAATAGTACCTACAATTCGTATATCTCGGATCTTATATATCGGTGACCTAAGGTCGGGTCAATATCGTGACCTCCCCATTATAAGTCAAAGGGGAAATAATCAAATGCTTCCTATTCTGATGATATAAATAATATCAGCCCAATTCCTTCTGGATCATGTTGTCATAGGCCATTCTTTAAGTTCGAGATGCAAATTTTGTTCAGTGACCCCTACAGGGTCAGATGAGGTTATCCGAGGCCACCAACACATTTTTGCTAATAGCTCTCGACAAAATCACGATAGAGAAGTGAAACTGACACCAATGTGTGTCTCATCGAGGCACGTCTCCCAATGTGCAACATGACCTAATTGGGTCACCAATTGACCTTGACCTGAGGTCAAATTTATAAGTTCACCTAACCTACTCATCATGCATATGATGCGAAGCGCCTTGACGAGACAAACACGATGGCGTCAACATCATTACCCTATCTTTATTAGGTAAACAGATATTTGTGAGATAAAAAAATGCTAAAAAATGGCCCTTTTGACATTTGATGACCTCGGGAGCCTAAACTATTGACCTGAGCTTACATCTGAGGAAACCTTGGCGATTGCATTTTTCAAGAGCTTTCCATTGTTTTTTTTCTTCTCTCGTTTGTTGCTAGCTATCATAGTTCCTCTGATACCTGGGGGTTTCTGGAGCAAAGTCCTAAAACTTGAAAATCTGACCCTTGATGACCTCTGGTGACCTCAATATTGACCTGAGAAAAACTGAAAGTTTCTAAATGCATTTTGACGAGCTTTCGAACGGCGTTTTCAGTTTTTGTCTACGTCCCATAGGAACCGAGTTAGAAGGGGGCGTCGAAACGCCCCCCCCCCCCTGGCACGGCGAAGGTAGCGCCGAGCACCGGCACGGCGCGGCACGTCCGATCAGTGCGCGACCGTGCATGGGGGGGGGGGGGGTAACCCCTGCCCCCTAGCGTTTCGCCCCTAATTGAGCTAGAGCTTCGATTTAAAACGAGCGTGTTGCTTGTCACGAGAGGAAGCCATTGACACCCGATGTTAAGGTCCTAGATCATTAGGTGACTTCTGAGGTCATGTCAATGGCCCAAAAGTCAACCAAAATGTAAATGCGTATAAATTTAATTTAATCGAGCTAGAATCGCGAATGAGCATATAATTATGCTAAATGGGTGCCAAATTTGAAATCAGCGTCACAAAATGTCCTAGAAACTGACAAATTCCAAAAAGGTCATGTCAGGTCATTTGAGGTCAGTGACCTCGGTTGACCTGTGGGGCGCATGACCCCAGAGGAACATATAATTATGTAAAATGGATCCCATATTTCAAATCAGCGTCACAAAATGTCCTAGAAACTGCCAGAAGCCAAAAAAGTAATATGAGGTCGTCAGACGTCAGTGACCTCGGTTGACCTCTGAAAAGGTCAATCGAGGTCACAATCTCAATGGAAACCACAACTGTCACCTGGAAACACCTGTGCATATGCTCCTGAACAACAAACACTCCGAACTGCACAAGTTACAAGGATGAATACTACGGGACGCCAGTTGCGCCTGACATGACCTTGAAAAACAGGTCATAGGTCACGGGTCATGTGACCTACAAGTTAATTTTTTTTAGAATGTGTCAAATTGTTCAAAAGTAGGGTACTAAAAGTTGCATCGCAATCGGTTGATATTTACGATAGTTATTCCCGAAAACCGAGGGGTGTGGCTCCACATCCACCCCCCACCCCCCTGCACTGGCACTGAAATAACACTGAAATACCTCGGAAATTCATCCATACAAAACATTCGGACTAAAAAAAAAAAAAATACAGCTCTCTCGCACTAAATCGCGTCTCGCAACTCCTATTGAAACACACGTAACATTTTCCGCTCGCATCTCGTCTCTCATCTCGCAATTCCGTTGCGAAATCGCGGCAAGATCTCGCTTCCGAATCGCGGGTCTCACGGAGACACCTATCTCTCATGTGAGAGAGGTGTATTTTCCCCATCCTGACACCTATCTCGCATCTAGGTCAACGTTTCCGCACGATTTGCGTGCGAAACGAGATTTTCGAGCGCGACTGCCCAGACGCGAGACGCGATTGGCCTGCGAGACGCAACATGTGCTGTGTTTCAGCCCGTAAGTTGCGGAGCCTCACCATAGGGAAGACAGGGCTGTGCGTTGGCGCGCGCTTCCACTTAACCCGACAACGCAGAATAACACAGCTTTAATACGATACTTTCACGACACGAACATTTGCGTGCAAGTTTTCCGTCACATTGAACGAGTGCTTCTGAAAACCATGGCTACGGTCGGGCAGCTCCTACGTATATTTTCCCCTAGTTGACCTCACTCCGCACGGTCATCAATTTTTTCAAAGCAAGTGAAAATTAATACGTTTTTTTAACTGAGAAAGGGCATAAAGAACGTCTTTGAACACAAACATGCATTTGCATTGCGAATACGAACCCAAAATCCAATCGACATGCGCCCGTACTACATATTTGCGTTTCCAACACAACTTAAACAAGGAACAAATACTTGCAACCTGTACTTGTCCACTTGTAACATTTGAAATGAGACGATTTTTGATGAAATGTTGGTAGTAATACACTTTCAAATATCAGGGGATACATTCAATATTGAGTCAAACATAAATATTGGCGACAGTTCTGGAGCTAGTCATAGCTTTAGTCAGGCCATCATCTCAGAGGCTGTAGCTGTCCGTCTGCCAGTCCTATGCTCACCGCCTGTCCCTGTCAGCGTCGCGGCGTCCGTCCGGCCTGTCCTCTTCCAGTCTGCGCTGTACTCTGCGCTCCATCAGCCGCTCCCTGCTCTCTCTCCGCTGCCGGGCCTCGCGGCCGTCACCGGTACGCCGGTCCGGCTCGCGGCCGCGGCGCCGCTGCTCTGCCAGCCGGTCCGGCCTCTCCCGCTCCCGCTCCCTCTCCCGGTCTCTGTCCCGGTCCTCAGGGCGCTCCTCCCGTCGTCCCAGTGAATGTTGCCGCTCCTCCCGCCTGGAGCGGGAGTCCTCCCGGGGCGCTCGGTATTCGTCTCGGCGAGGGCGGGAGCCTTCGCGGTGTGACCGGGAGTCCTCCCGGCCAGAGCGGGAGGACCGCCGATGGGAGGCGTCTCGGTCACTGGACCTGAAACACACAACAGTGGTGTCCGATCAGCATCATGGATACGTCATTGTAACGACGCTCCTATATTGCAAACCATCGTCGATCAATTCGTCAGACCCAGTAAAGAGCAAGCGCAATCAGTTAATGAGGGGATCCTTCCAGCTTGATGTATGACTGACAGAAAAGAGTTAACTATTCAGGGACACAGTGGAAAATTCAACAGGCACAACAGGCACACATTGGCTAAAACACTAAGACTGAGCCACGGCACCGCCACCAAGACAGAGCGTCAGACTGGGTGTTAAGAGATCGCTGTGCCGGCCTGTGCCAATCTGATAGCTCTGCCCGTGTCATTCCGTGTCCTCCCTCCAGTTGTGCCCGCCCCGTCTCTCCCCTGACCCCTCCCCAACCCACCTCCCTGACCCCTCCCTGACCCCTCACCTGTGCTGCCGCCGCCGCTCTGGCCGCACGCTGCTCGGCTCGTCGTCGCTGAGTTCGATGATGTCGGGCATGGCCTCGACGTTGATGACCTCTGGCTGGGCGGCGATCTGCTGCGCCGGCGGCCGCTGGGCCAGTTCCTCCCGCACCTCGGTAAACACCTCGTCCAGTCGCGCCTGCAGCATTGCCTGCAGACAGAGACAGCACCTCCCGTCAGCGCGCGGAGAGTACGAGAGTGCGAGAGTGCGAGAGTGCGAGAGTGCGAAAGTGCGAGAGTGCGAGAGTGCGAGAGTGCGAGATAATTTAATTTATCATTTGCAAAATGGGGTCTAGGCTAGTGCCTCCGCTGATTGGCTGGCAGCCACTTCAGGATTGTTGGTCCTGGAAGTCAGATGACCTGTATTTCTCGAACCTCGGCGAGTACGATGTAAACAACGGCTAATGCGGTCCAAAAGGTTGCGGTCCAAGTTGAAGTTTTTCGCGTTGTTTGAAGTCTCAGTTAAAAATATAAAAAAATATATATAAATATTGAGCTATCGCAATGCCTCGCACTCGTCATTGTGTTTTGTGCGGGAGAAGACACAGTTTCACAATGTTTGTATTTAAGTCGCCAGAATTGTCTGAAACGATTGTGCCATATTTTGGCAGCGTAAAGGTTTTCTCTATAGCTCTCTATGGCTCAATAATGACGTCATCATCCCAAATTTATATAAAAAACTTTTGTATAATAATAATAAATACATTTGTATAAAGTTAAGTGACTTTTTCGAGATAAAAAATGTCACCATCATTTTCAGCAGCACTTACTTTATTTTCGACTACAACCAGCGTACATTTGACAACTTTCAGAAAGGTAAAACATTCCCTTTAAGGGGAAATATTCACCCTTTCATCTACTTTTCTGCATTATATTATGCATCATGTATGGTATCCAATTGATCGAGTCTCAATTTAAAAATGAAATCACAACTTATCCATTTCGAAAATTATTTTTGTGAAATCTAACAAACAAGTAGGTACATATACTTATTTTGGAGTTCATGATCGGTGTTTTCCCTTCACTATTTGGAAGCAGACATGTGCATGGATCCCAGGGAAGGATCTATGATCCCAATGGATCCCACAGCAAAAATACAATGTTTGATCTATGATCCCGTGGATCACACGCAAAAATATAAGGTTGGATCCATGATCCCAGTGGATCCCACGGTAAAAATATAATTTTTGATCTATGATCTCAGTGGATCCCACGGCAAAAATACAAGGTTGGTTCCATGATCCCAGTGGATCCCACGACATAATTCAAGCATGTTTGTAAGGATCCCACTGGATCCCATGGTAAAACCGCAATGCATTCATGACTCATGAGCCAACATTTATTGCAATCTTGAATCACATCTGACATCAGTCTCTCAAAATTTAACGTCCTTAATTCATAATAGTATTAAATGTAAGGAAATGTCAGGAGTTAGGATGTGTCCGGTTATGATAAGTTTACCCTATAACAATAACATTGACATCAACATGTTGCTTCAGGACCTCACAATAACGTTTTTCAAGTTAGTTCTGAACTTATGCACAAATATGAACAAAAAGTAGAGTTGACCAGTACTATTTCTAAATATTGCCCGCATTCCATTGCCGTCTACATTTGTATTTTACCAAAACCAACCCATCCCATTTCATGCTGATGCAAACCTTTTCAACTCACTTTTCACATCAACATCGTAAGAATAGGGCCCAATTGCTGGTTTTGATTATCAAATCAAAATCACTAACACCTTTAGAAGAAATATGTTCCGGTATCTTCCGTTAACAAAATAACACACGCACCGAGATATTCCCATTCCCACTCACATGATAGAAATGTAAACTTTTGTCTTCCGGCTCACCAAGGCCATAAATATAAGGTAGAACCGTCCCTGCTACGCAGTATCTGCCATGACGTCACCGAGGGCATACTTATTATCTGGCATAGCAAGCTAAATATATGAAACACTACCTTCGCAAGTGACATACGTGTAAAGTAGTAAGTACATTATCAATAATGTATGTTAAACAGTATCACGGCTCATATTAATGACAAGGAAACTCACAGGGATCCAAAAAGTAATGTCCAGGTGACGTCACCGGGGAATTTATTGAACAGCTTATAGGCATTGGGATGACAACGGCCTGCCGGCTCACAAGGCCACGCGAGATCAAATCATAAATGACACAGTTGCGCCAAATACAGATGGAAAAATTGCTACCATATTAAGAACTTCTATGTCAGTTAATTTTCCTTTGATACCACGAAATATTTTTTACCCAGAAAAATAATATCTCCTTTTTCTTCTTAGAAGACATGTGAAATAATTATCCGTAGGATATAACCTGACTACTCACTGACGAGTGACGACTGTGTCTATCTTTTTGAGTCACTGTGACGAGCAGAAACGTTCAACATAGTACCTGCGGCTGTCACCTAGTTCGTCTGATTGTATGTGCAACCTTGGAAATCAGTCACAAATTATTTCGAAAAGCTTCATCGCCGGACGCAAAGTAGCATTGCTAACGTCATAGGTCCAAAGTACCTACAAATAATCACTAGTTGATGGCGTAATGGCGTTCGATAATACATTACACTTGCGTTCTCTTTAGCCGGTGCCTTTACATTCATTTATTCTTGTTCACTTTTTGGTATGGTGGCCTGGTTCATGGTTGGTATTGACAATAATTTGACGATATGTCGTATAGCATAACAGAGAACGCCAAACATCCTTATACATTAACCCGCGCACTGCAGGGGGGGGGGGGGGGGGGGGTGATTTCCGCCCCCCCCCTCAGGTTTTTCAAAGATAGCGAAAAAACAGCGGCGCGCAGCGCCGCCGGATTTTGGCACACCTGTTAGGACATCAATTGCGCACACTTTGAGAAAAAAAATATGCTCGGGTCATCTCAGGTCAGGTCACCAGACCAGGTCAAGTGACCCCACCACCAAAAATGTTTGCAGTTGTGCCAAAGCCAGAGTTTTTCATCTATCAGGTTGAAACTTACAGGATGTCATGAGGGCATCAGTACTTACAATTCCTATAACTCGGAATTTTGATATCGGTGACCTAATGTCAGGTCAATTTCGTAACCTCCCCATAATAAGTCAATGGGGAAATATACAAATGCTTCCTATTTCAAGGATATGCATGGTACTAGTCCAATTACTTCTGGATAATGTTATTATAGGATATTCTTGATGATCCAATTGTAATTTTTGTTCAGTGACCCCTATTGGGTCATTTTAGGTCATGCGAGGTCACCATCACTTTTTTGTCAATAACTCTTCGACATAATGAAGATAGAGGTAAAACAGACATCAATGTGTTTGTCTCGTCGAGACACGTCTTCCCATATGCAACATGCCCTACTTGGGTCACCACTTGACCTTGACCTTAGGTCAAATTATTAAGTTGACTTAACAAGGTCACCATAGATATCATTCAAAGCGTCTTGACAAGATAAACACAATGGCGTAAACAGTTTTTCGTTATATTTATTAAGTAAAAAGTTAATAGCAAAAAACGATTTAGCAAAAAAAAAACGGATTTTTTTTCCTTTTTGACCTCTGGAGCCTCAAATATTGACCTGAGATCAAATCTGAGGACACCATAGCGATTACAAATTTCACTGGCTGGCGTTTGCTTTTTTGCGTTTGTTTCTAACTATCATCGTTTCTGAGATATATGGGAATTTCTGGACCGATGTCCTAAAACAGGAAAAAAACTGGAAAATTTGACCTTTGATGACCTCTGGTGACCTCAATTTTGACCTGACTTAAAAAAACACTGAAATACTTTCGATAGAACATGTATGAAGCTATCAAATGCCTTTTTCCGCTTCTCGCTACGTTGCGTAGTTTTCGAGATCTCAGGGGGGGGGGGGGGCGGAAATCACCCCCCTGCAGTTCGTGTTCGGCGCAAAGCCCCTGCAGTGCGCGGGTTAACCCGCGAGTCACTGGGGGAGGGGCTTTTTTAGCCCCCCCCCTTAGGAATATAAGGAATATCTCAACAACTAATGCAGATATCAACGCCAAACTTTAAGTACCTCTCCGGGCATCATTTTTACACCTTTTGTGCAAAAATAAAGCAATTTCGTCAGAAATTGTTCGAGATATAGTGAATTTAGTGACGTCACTAAACACGATTTTGACACAAAAATCAGCTAAACTTTGCTTTAAAAAAAACTTCAAAATTTTGGTTTTTGACCCCAAAAATTGAAGAAGAAAAAATGGAAAAAACCCACAAAATCAAATTTTTCAAAGATATTAAAAAACGGAATATATGTCAGATAACGACATATGGGCAACTACCATACCAAATGTCAAAACGATGTCATCTTTTTTGACTGACATGGCATATAAAGTATGAGTAAATCATGACGTCATATTTTGAAATTGCGTTTTTTGGCTTTTATTGACCAGATAGACGAATAAATGCCAGCACTGTATTTTTTTAGATAAAACTGATATAGAAACATGCTTTTTCATTTCGATTTATCAATTTCAAATTTTGACCTTCAGTGACCTGAACTTGACCTGAACTTAACACTAACTTCACGTTAATGAAGTCCGGTGGTAAAATGACTATCACTATCGAATTCTACGCGTAAAAGCATCCATAAAACATGTGCTGCGTGACTTTCATAGATATTTTGTGTGTAGTGACCTTTTGTGACCTGACCTGGACCTTGATCTTTTCCAACAATCTCACTTTAGCTCATGTGGGATATGTGTCATACCTTTGACAGCACTTTGGGTGATCATAGGCGCAATCGAAGGCCATGGTTGGCAAGTATTGTCCATAAACTCAATACCTCGATTTTGACGTTTGAATTGACCGTGACCTGACATGTGACCTTAATTTGAAATTGTTAAGTGTGGGTTAGGTTTATCTCATTGAGCGCTTTCGAATGCCGCATTGCGCGTCCCGTTGCGATCATTGGTTCTGAAGATACCAGGGGGGCTCCCCCCCCCCCCCCTCCCTCCCTCCCTCCCTCCCTCCCTCCCTCCCTCCCTCCCTCCCTCCCTCCCTCCCTCCCTCCCTCCCTCCCTCCCTCCCTCCCTCCCTCCCTCCCTCCCCCAGTGAGTCGTGTTACAGAATATACCCCAGTGACTTCCGGGTTAATACATTTGCTCCCGCACTCGAATTGGCCAAAAGGCATGCCGTCATAGGACTAAACAAAAGTGTTTGGGATCAGATGTGCATATGATGACTGACATTTAAATAATTCGACATTGAACTTCTGACATTGTAAACAGTTATACGCGCCCTGGTGCAGCAACAACATAACCAGTTCTCGATTTATACTGATTATACGGCCTTGATTGAAACCTTCCAAGATTGGGTTTGGATTTTAAAGTCTTCCGTGTTCACTGGTTTCAGATTTGTAGAATATTTTATTGGAGAAGGTACGTTTTGGTTGCTGTAATTGATTAGTTTTGGTTGCTGTATTTGATACTTCATACTGACACCATGAATTGTGTATTGGTAATTGGTATTGGTATGATTTTGAAGCTGCATATTTTTTACATATTAAATTTTGAAGCTGCTTCAGCTTTTAACTTTCCTTTTATATTAATTTGAATGTTTTGTTCGTACAGCTGCCATTTATTAATATATCCTGGATCTGCTTGATCCCACGGGGTCTTTTGTTGGTCTAGATCCATGACCCCAGTGGATCCCACGGCAAAAATATAAGGTCTGATCCATGATCTCGTGGATCCCACGGCACACATATAAGATTGAATCTATGATCTCAGTAGATCCCACAGCAAAACTGAGAGGGCGGATCTCAGAGGATCTCAGATCCAGATCACTGGGATCAGATCCCGGGATTCATTTTTTGGGATCCATGCACATGTCTGTTTGGAAGCGCGACATATTTCTTTTGATCACGCTTTTCTTTCTTTTTTTTCCTTTTGATAACGTCTCTGATTGGTCCCTGAAACAAATCACCGACACTAAATAGGTCGCCGTTGCGTGCCTAAGTGAACTTCCGATTTCAATGCCAGTTTTTTAAATTGTTTGATGATCTTTTTTATAAATGTTTTTTTTCTTCTTCTTCATAAGCATGGTGTTGTTTACAGCCAGAGACAAAACTATACAAAACACCTAATGTTGAAAACAAATGAGCCAATTGTCAAAAATTGAGGGTCGCAACCACCAACTAGGCCGTCGTAGCGTGCCCAAGTTAACTACTAATTTGGTTACCTTATTATTCAATGTTTGTTGACTGTTAAAGGGAATGTTTCACCTTTCTGAAAGTTGTCAAATATACGCTGGTTGTAGTCGAAAACATGAAGCAAGTGCTGTTGAAAACGACCGTGACATTTTTTTCTCTCGAAAAGTCACTTAACTCGATACAAATTTTTTTTTTAAGGGTTTTAAATTTGGGATGATGACGTCATTATTGAGCAATAGACCGCCGCTGATTGTCTGACAAAGTGGGATTGGCTAACAAAGTAGCTGTCAGCCATTCAGCGGCGGGACAAGCCTATATCCCATTTGGCAAATTGGAAATTAAATTGCTTAAAAACGGCTAAGTTTTTGGGAAAATTACCTTAGTATTTTCGACATTTAAATAACGGTCAAAGATAATGGCTATCTCAGTTAAAAACCAATACAAAGGTGAAACATTCCCTTTAAGGATATTAGGGCACATAATCACAATAGACTATATTTTCCATCCAATTTTGTCAACAACAAAAAAAACAATACGAGACAAGCCTGGAATTCGAAATTCGTTACCAAGTACTTGCAAGTACTGGTCGTTATAAGCGTGGATCGCTTATCAACTTTGACTTGAAATATCTCTCGGTAGGAATTGATATATGCAAAATGTGATAAATGTACAATATATTTTGGTCTCGTCTTTCGATTTCAAGTAATAACCCCATTTTTGTGGAAAATATGAATATTTCCCTTTAACACGCGCCCCGCTGGGGGGGGGGGGGGGGGGCAAAATCCCCTCCCAGATTTGCTCAATAACTTGAAAAGTATGATAGATATCGACGTGAAACTTGCCGTACCTTATGCTACATCAACTATACGTCTTCTCACCAAATCTCAGTGATATTGATGTAGTACTTTGGGAGATAAGGACGTTTTAAGGACGTCATGTCATGCCATTTTTTGTGGAAAAACTATAAATGTTTGAAAAATGGTAGGAAATAGAGTTTTGATGCAAATTGCAATACAAAACTTCAAAAGAAAGGAAATAACGTTCTCTTCCAAATGGCTACCTCGGAATTGCGAAATTTTGGGGTTTTGACTGAGGCTTGAGGATTTTGAAAACTTTTTTTTTGGGAAGAATTTCCACAAAATCTTTTTTAGATATTAAAAAACGGAAGATATATTAGAGAACCAAGTATGGACGATACTCAAACCAAATTGCAAAGCAATATCTTTATTTTTGACTGACCTATGGCGCCCTAAGTATAAATAACTCATGACGTCATTTTTTTAGGTTACGTTTTTTTGTTGCTTTTAGTGACCAGATAGACAAATAAATGCCACCGCTGTATTTCTGAGATAAACCTGGTCTAGAAACATGCCTTTTTGTTTAGATTAATCAATTTCACATGTTGCCCTTATTGTGACCTGACCTTGACCATGACGTCATTTCAATTTCAACCTGGCTGACATATACGTGCCATTATATGGAGTCAGGTTGTGAAAATAGCTGCTATCGAATAATACGTGCAAAATAACCCATACATGTGTCGCATGGCTTTTGTAGACCCGTGACCTTCTGTGACCTGAATTTGACCATTGCTTACAATTTCACTTTTGCTTGTGCGGGAGATGCATTATACCCTTGAGAGCACTTTGTGCAATAATAGTCGCAATCTAAAGCTTTGGATGGAAGTATAGCCCCCCCCCTGGAAAGTATAGCCCCCCCCTCCCTAAAAAAAATACCTACCTCAATGTTGACATTTGACCTGACAGTGACCAGGCATGTGACCTTATTTGTAAACTTTCGCGTATGCTTTAGGTCCGTCTCATTGAGAGCTTTCGATTGCCGCCTTGCGCGTCTCGCTGCGGTTATTGGTTCGGAAGATAACGAGGGGGCAGAATCTGCCCCCCCCCCCCCCCAGCGGGGCGCGTTCGGCTGGAGACCCCAGCGGGGCGCGGGTTAATGCATAACATTCCACACAAATTTACGTCTTCCTCTCCCCAATCATGTTCCGACAATTCCTGACTCCATCATCCTGTAGTGTTTATCCCTTCCTTCCTGCCTCCCCGTCCCATTTACCCCTGCCTTCCTGCCTCCATCATACTGTAGTATTTACCCCTTCCTTCCTTCCTCCATCGTCCTGTTTACTCCTTCCTTCCTGCCTCCATCGTCCTGTTTACCCCTTCCTTCCTGCCTCCATCGTCCTGTTTACCCCTTCCTTCCTGCCTCCATCGTCCTGTTTACCCCTTCCTTCCTGCTTCCATCGTCCTGTAGTGTTTATCCCTTCATTCCTCGTCCTGTTTACCCCCTGCCTCCCTAGTCATGTTTGCCCTTTCCTTCCTCACCCGTCCTGTTTATATTCCTGCTTCCCCCGTACCTTCTGATGCATGAGATCATCCAGGTCGAGCGTATCCTCGAGTGGCGCGGTGCCGTCCATGGTATCTTCAGCACTGAGCGTCGCAGAGGGCCGGCCGGTACCCCGACCGTCCTCTTCAGACGAGTCCTCCACATCCACCAGCCTGATGGCGGGCGCCGGCCGTGGTCCGATGACGGGCGCCGGCGGTGGTACCGGCAGCGGCGCACCATTCTCGGCGGCGGGGGCGGGGGCGGGGGCGGCGGCGGGGGCGGTGGCGGCGGATGGAGAGGCGGCCCGCTCAGCGTCGCTGTCCCGAGGAGACGGGGGTGACCGAGAGCGGTCCTGGTCCCGCTTGTGCCGATCACGCTTGTGTTTCCTGGGGACGGAAAGTGAACGGCGTTTGAGTATTAACCCGCATCGGTGCTCGGCGCCACCGGCGCCACCGGTGCTCGGCGCCACCTTCGCCGTGCCGGGGAGGGGGGGGGGGGGGGCGTCTGAATGCCCCACGCCCCCTTCTAACTCGGCTACTGTAGGCGGAATCCAAAACACCGTTCGATAGCTCGTCAAAAATCATGTCGAAACTATTTCTGTCATTTTTTTGGCTCAGGTCAATATTAAGGTCACCAGAGGTCATTAAAGGTCAGATTTTCAAATTGTAGGACTTTGCTCCAGAAACCCCAAAATATCTCAGAAACTTATAACAGCTAGGAACAAACGACAAAAAAAAACAATCGAAAGCTCTTGAAAAATGCAATCGCCATTGGTGTCCTCAAATTTTAGCTCAGTTCAATAGTTTATGCTCCAGAGGTCATCGAAGGCCAAAAGGCTATTTTTGGTAAACACAGTTTCACATTTCGTTGATAACTTTTTATGTCATCAAGATAGGGATGTGTTAACGCCATCGTGTTCCTCTCGTCACGTCGCTTCGAATCGTACCCATTGCAAGTGGTTTAGGCCAAAATAAAAATTTGGCCTCAGGTCAAGGTCATACAAGGTCATATGGCAGTCCCTGTCCAGGTGAGTCACAATGCACTAATTCGGAAGTGGCTCGACGGATAAACACGGTGGTATAGATCTGTATCTTTATTCAATAAAAAGTTATTGACAAAAACATACATGTTGGTGACGACCTCAGATAACCATGAAGGGTCACTGAGCAAAAGATATACTTGGGTCATCAATCATTATATATAATTGCATGATCCTGAAAGAATTGGCCTGATCTCATGCGTATTCTCTGAATAAGAAGCATTTTATTTTGTTTTCCCATTGACTTGTAATGGGGAGCTCACGTGATCGACCTGGCCTTAGGTCACCGATATATACAAATCCGAGATAAACGATTTGTAGATACGTATGGCCTAATTAAACCCTGTAAGTTTGAAACCGATCCGCCAAAAACTGTGGCTGTGGTACGACCGCAAACTTTTTGGAGGTGGGGTACGTGATCTGGCCTGGTGACCCGACCTGGGATGACCCGAGGTCAAGAATCTTACACAATGTGGGTAATTGATACCCAAACACCTGTGCCGAAAACGGCGGCGCGCTATCCTCGATTAAAAAAAAAACACTTAGTGGCGTCGAAACGCCCGCCCGCCCCGACGCCCGCCCGATCGCTGATCTGTCACCTGTTTGAAGCCAGACGCTGTTGTCGACCTGCTGGAGATGTCCATCCGGAACTGTCATGATGTGGCCCAAGATGGTGATCAGGAGAGGTGGTGCAGACAAACAACTGGTCTCGCCATGGGTAAAAGTTACTTCCCGGTTGTGGCTGACTTATACATGGGTCACTGGAAACGTGATTTGGGACAACTGGCAACTACCTGTGGAGTCAGAGTTCACACCTTCTGTCGATATGCAGATGACTATTTATAGTCCTGTTTGAAGGTAGTGATGAGAGCTTCGACGTTTGGGTGCACTGTTTAAACAACAAAGACCCTAACATCAAGGTTACTACAGACATCGAAGTAAATCGGCAAATTCCCTACCTAGACATCCTAATAACAAGAGGACAAGAGAAATTCTTACAAAGGTGTACCGCAAGGCATGCGCCCGAAATCAAGTACCTGCCTTGAATCAGATGGAAAAAGTAGCCTTTGCTCATGTTATTGTAATTAAAAAGATGAATTAGTTAACCTATATTACGCCTTGCGGCTTCTTCAGGGCTAAAACAGACCTGATCTGTTTTAGCCCTGAAGAAGCCGCAAGGCGTAATATAGGTTAACTAATTCATTTTTTTTGTAATTACAATAACATGAGCAAAGGCTACTTTTTCCATCTGATTTTTATCTGCACAATGCTCATCACAGCCATCCATCATATAAGTACCTGCCTTGAACTCCTGCACTGAGACTCGCTACCTGAGATCGGCCGTCAGATGCGACTGCATCCGTGCTGTTCGATACTGCCCCACCACCAAGGACCGCGTTAAAGAATTGGACTTCATACGCCAGAAATTCCACCAGCATGGCTATCCTCATACATCAATCAACTCAACTATCTGTAAAACAAGTGCAGACCTCCAGCTGAAAGCGCGTGCGCTACCGCCCCCTCCTGGCTCCGGCGTCGGTCCTCCACTGGTCCGTATCTCCGTTCCATTTGCTTGCTGGCTCCTGCTTTTACCAGCTCAAGCGGGCAGCTAGCAATTGGGATACAACTCGTCGCTCGTACAAGCCATCGCAGACAGTAGGGTCCGTGTTATGTAGCAAGGCCAAGCACCACCTACCAAAACAACAGGAGAGCAACGTGATCTACTAAATTGAATGTTCCTGCAAAGTAGAAGGTGCACCGGTTGTCAACATAGGCGAAACGGGCAGAGAGCTGGGTATAAGAGTTCAAGAGCACCGAGACAGTTGGACAGGATTGGTCCGCTCGAAGGCCAAAACTTCAGCGTTTAGCACTCACCGTACCTGCACACCAGCTTTCGACGACACCAAGATACTTAACCGTGCCACAAACCACCAGATGCGACTTCTGCTAGAATCTGCCTACATCCGGACAGTGGGACGACGTGAAGTCGTCCTGACCTCTCCAAACGACGCGAATGTGAACAGGAACTCAGACGCTCTGTTACAGGATCGTTGGCTGCCGATTATACGACGTGTTTGTCATCATTGAAAATGTGCATAAAGTGTTCTGCTGATATTACCGAGCGGGCGCGAAGCGCCTGTGAGGTTTCTCGTCAACTTACTAGACACATTTACATTTGACCCGGCCCGACCCAGCCCGACCCGGCCATACAGACGCTTTTCGGAAGCTAATCACTTTGCAACCACTGCTCCGATTGAGATTGGGTTTTCACCATTGGATAGGTGAAAACCCAATCCATCAAATCAATTTTGTTTTTGGTATGGTGCGTTCTGATAGAGGTGGTACCGCAGCGCATGGCAGTTGGCACACGCGAACGTCGAAATGAACCAAAAACCTTGCAAAAATGATTATCGATCAAAATGGCTGTACTATTCTAAGCATTAATTTATACGCTGAAGCATGCAGCGCTCAGGACGTACTCCCTTTTGGCGGATTTGAGAAAGGAGATCATGTACAATTTAATACAACATAATTTGTATGTTGGCATGCATTGAGGCCTGGCTATTTTTCTGGAGAACTAAAATGACTGTTACTAAAATGACTTAAATGACTGTGTGCTCCCTTACCGTTTCATATTTCAAACCTGTTTTAGCTTTGCCAGAGCGCGCTCGCTCGGTCATCGCCCAAAAAGGCGTTTTACTGTTCTTATTCAAATATTGTTACCGAGCGAGCGCGAAGCGCCCCTGAGGTTTCTCGTCAACTTACTACACATTTACATTTGACCCGGCCCGACCCGGCCATATAGACGCTTTTCGGAAGCTAATAACTTTGCAACCACTGCTCCGATTGAGATCGGGTTTTCACCATTGGATAGGACCATCAAATCAATTTTGATTTTGTTATGGTGCGTTCTGATAGGGGTGGTACCACAGCGCGTGGCACCCGCAGACGTCGAAATGAACACAAATAATTATTGATCAAAAATGGCTTGATTTATCTAAGCATTAGTTTTTTTATACGCTGAAGCATGCAGCGCTCATGACGTACTCCCTTTTGGCGGATTCGAGAAAAGAGATCATGTACAATTTTATCAAACTTAATTTTTATGTTGGCATGCATGGATGCCTGGCAATTTGTATGGGGGACTAAAAGGACTGTGTGTTACTACCACGTGTGCTCCCGTACCGTGTCATATTTAAAACCGGTTTTAGCTTTACCAGTGCGCGCCCGCTCGGTCATCGCCCAAAAAGGCGTTTTACTGGTTATTACGCACGAATCTTTAGCACTGTTTACCGAAAGAGCGCAAAGTGCCCGTGAGGTTTCTCGTCAACTTACTAGACAAATTTACATTTGACCCGGCCCGAACCGGCCATACAGACGCTTTTTTGGAAGCTTTGCAACCACTGCTCCGATTGAGATCGGGTTTTCACCATTGGATAGGACCATCAAATCAATTTTGATTTTGTTATGGTGCGTTCTGATAGGGGTGGTACCACAGCGCGTGGCACCCGCAGATGTCGAAATGAACACAAATAATTCTTGATCAAAAATGGCTTGATTTATCCAAGCATTCGTTTCGTATACGCTGAAGCATCCAGCGCTCAGGACGTACTCCCTTTTGGCGGATTCGAGAAAGGAGATCATGTACAATTTAATAAAACTTAATTTTTATGTCGGCATGCATGGAGGCCCGGCAATTTTTATGGAGGACTAAAAGGACTAAAAGGACTATGTGTTACTACCACGTGTGCTCCCGTACCGTTTCATATTTCAAACCTGTTTTAGCTACACCAGTGCGCGCCCGCTCGGTCATCGCCCAAACAGGCGTTTACTGGTTTATAATTATATATGTGCCTGTGCATATGTGACATTACTTAAAAGTAATTTTTTTTAAAGAAGGATAGTGGTTACATCTGTCACGTGTTTAAGCTGTCTCCATTTCTTATTTCAGCGGTCCTGTAACCTTGCTCTGTAATCCGCTGTAACTTATTTAACGTAATGCTTACGAACGATCGCTGACGAAGATATGTAAATACATATCGAAAGCTCCGAGTCCGAACGACTTAACTTTTGTGGAGAAAGTCCAGTTTAATAATTAATTAAAACTATAACCCACATTATGTCCTTCCGTGAATTATTCGACTTAGTTGGAATTACAACATTGGTCCCCATATAATGTGCAAATATCAGATGGCGGTCATCATCATTATTCAATTAAAATGAATGGCAATCTTAATGGTAATTTTGTAATGGTAACCTTGATTCGTAATGGTAATATTTTGGTATTTTATAGTCTTAACAACATGAGTTCAGAAGTTATGGATCTTTATAATGGATGTGGCGGATTTCTTTACAAAATTTGAGCGAAAGATCTGAGATCTCGGTGCAGTGCACCTCGACATAACAGTGCTTAAGGTTGCGAATTTCGGTGGTTCCCGCGATAGACTTCAAAGCAGATCCAAGCTTTCAGTGGATATCGTCATTCAGGGTAACTTTATCACACTTTTGGGACATTTTGGTGTGCCCTGTTTTTGGTAAAGGGAAATATTCACCTTTTGATTTGCTTAGCAACAATTTCTTAGGCTTCCGTTATGGTATAACAATGTGATCTAAATTTAAGAATGAAATACAATTATTCCCTAATTCAAAATTGGAAGTTTGGACAAATTAAAAAGCAAGTACATACAAGGGCGTATGCAGGAGGGCAACGGGGCCATTCCGAGGTGGCTAAAGTTAGCCGGAATCGGCTAACTTTAGCTACTCCGCGTTACAGATCGGGGTATTGGGCGATTTGCAGGCGATTTGCAGGCAATGATCAATGATATTTCTGTTCCCATCGACTTCAACCAGGGAAAACCTTTAAATAAAGGCGTGCATACTCAAAACATGAAAAACATGTGCATGAGTATGCTCTGACAATGACAAAATGACAGAATTAGAGATGCGATTTCTTAGAAAACTTATTGTCGATATCGGTATCGGAATCAGCAAGACCTCGTAGGTATCGGCATGATATTGATATTTCTCAAATTAGTATCGACAGCAATATCGATAAGCACATGCGGGCCGCGATCCAGCCATTTTCCATTTCCTGAGTTTCGTATTAATGCTGTACAT